>JASANG010001789.1:0-22500 GCA_030248215.1 Enoplolaimus lenunculus
TTAAGCGTATTCCTAAGCCTAAACCTAAGCGTTGCAAAAATGAGTTCCTAAGCCTAAGCCTAAGCCTAAGCCTAAGCAGAAAATGTAATCTACAATCTAAAAATTAAACGCCCCTTAAAGTAACATGGGCCAGGATACGGATGGCACTGTGAAATGCCGCGGATAAACGTTTTCTTGCCGTTTTCCCACTGATCAGCCAGAAATGGACCAAAACTAGAACCAGATTTAGGCTTTGACTAACATTTAGCTTTGTAACTAAACCTACGCTCAGGGATTTGCCTTATTCGTAAGCGTAGGCTTAGGGTTGAGTTATGCTTTTGTGTGTCACCACTGCTTGGCGCCGCTCATAAGAATTAAATTTTAAAAACGACTCGAGACAGCGGCGTCTGGCGACGTACTGCACCTCGGATCATATCCCAATAGCTCAACCGCTAAGCTCGAGAATAAAATTGATAGACGATACCGGAACAAATATTGCATTTTAGTTAATTTACATACAGCGGATGCCTCATTGATAAAAATGTTTAAAATCATATTAGAAATTCAGTTTTGAAAATTTGATAAACTTCTGAAACTATTTCGTCGAAACATTTTTCAACTCAGAAGCTGATATTTCAGACATGGTCGGCACGGTAACTTTGATCAAAGCACAACGCCGCTACATCCTAGTCGACACGTCTACCACTGACATGAAAGACACCTTAGAACAATCGCTTAGATCCCTGGGTGGGATTGGACCCGAAAACGTTTCGATGCTAATCACGACCCACGGGCATCCGGACCACTACTCAAACACCGCGCTGTTCTCACGAGCCCTGAATATGTTTGCCGGTTTTAAAGTTTCCGGTTCCGTATTTGTTGAAACTGGTCTCCGGCGAGGGGGTCAAAGTCGTCATCGAACCTGCGTCCGTGATTTAATTCTACTCAATACTCCAGGCCACACCGCAGACGATATTACCCTGATGGTTGAAAATGTTTCTGGTCTAGGGCTAGTCGCGATAACGGGCGATTTGTTTCTGTCCGAAGAATATTTAGCTGGGTCGATGTATAAATCGCTAGCCCAAGACGCGTCGGAACAGCGTAAAAATCGTAAGACGATCCTTTGTCGATCGGATTATATAGTCCCAGGACATGGCAGTATTTTCAAAGTAAGCAAGCGTATGAAACAAGATTTTGGATGTTAGCTAGCGTGTATAACCATGCAAAAAGATCAACGACAATTCGTCGCCTGACAACTCGACATTCGACAACTTGTATCCGGAAATTTTGTTGATTCGACACTTTGGTGTCAATCATTAGGCATTAGGCTCAGGTGTCGGGTGCCAAGTTGTTTGACCAAATGTTACTTTAAGGGGCGTAAACAGTAAATTAAGCGTATTCCTAAGCGTAAGCCAAACGCCTAAGCGTTGCAAAAATGTGTTCCTAAGCCTAAGCCTAAGCCTACGCTTAAGCCTAAGCAAAAAAATGCAATCTAGAATCTAAACTTACTGTTTTATGGACCCACCAGAAACTTGGACACCGCTTAAAGTAACATTGGCCATTTGATAGACAGCTCGTAGTGCGCTATCAAGCAAAACAACTAAAGGTTGTGCTATGCTTTTTTGGCTCTTTCAATGTTTTCACACGGTATAAAAATTTGGGAATAAAATATTTATGTACGGCGTCGTCTCGCGTCCCCGTGTACCGCGCAACAAACACTACGTCGCTCCAGCGGTTGCGCTATACTTGTCGTACGGCGCCGCGCGTCGCCGTACGGCGCCGTCTGTCACCCGTACGGCGCCGTGCGTCGCCGTACGTCACTGTATGGTATGGTACGTGAGTAGTTCGTGTACAATACACCGCACCATGACGCACGGTTGTGGACGGCGCTGTACGGGTGATGGACGGCGCCGTACGGGTGGTGGACGACGCCGTATGGGTGATGGACGCCATCGTACGTTGGCGGACGGCACCGTACGGGTGATGGGCGACGCCGTACGGGTGATGGAGCACCACGCACCGTACGGGTGATGGATTGCACCGTACGGTGTCGTCCGCCGCCGTTGATGCAGCGCCACGCACCGTACGGGTGATGGATAGCACCGTACACGTGATGGACGGCGCCATACGGCGGCGGACGACACCGTACGGGTGATTCACGGCACCGTACAGGGGTCGTACGGCTCCGGACATCATCAAAAGTATATCGCTACAGAAAAAGTGGCGCTATATTTGTCAGGGGGCGCCGAACGGCCTCGCAAGTAAAAAAAAAATAATTTTTCTGTATAAAATATTTTTGCGGTGACATGAATATTAAGCCTGGTGCCTGATAATTAACGCGTCGAAACACTTTTTTTAAACATTGGTGACTGATAAAAAAGCCATTTCAAACCTCACCACTGACAGAACTGGACGGTCGGGACGACCCTTTGTCTCGAAATACTGCGAATATACATGGTTTTTCCTCTAAAGTTCTACGAAACATATGGCCACGACAGGAATCAAACCTCGGACCTCTCGTTCGCGAGTCAAGCGTGCTACCCATTACACCACTTGGCCGATATCAACAAGTCTGTATGTGTCTTAACATTACACACTCTGCAGATACACAAACTTACACCGCGTATACCCACAAGCACACCAACTCTACAGCGGATTGTTTGTTAACGGCCAAGTTTAAATTTTAGATTTTTACCGCAGAAACTGTGGTAAATTGATTTTTTTTTCATAAATAATTTCTCAATCATCAATTTGACGGCCTCTTATTTAAAGGAAAAACAAACGGTATGGGTTGTGCTATACTTTTTAATTACTGTAATGCTGTCCGGCGCCGTCCGTCACCGTTCGGTCATCATACCACAACGCAAATTTACGTACGACAAATATAGCGACACAGGAAATTTTTCTAAAAACAGATTTTAGTTTAAAAGTTATATAAACGTTGTTTCTAACATTACGCAATAGCAGAAATAATTGATAGTGTCGTATAGTGCAATATGAATGGCGTCCGCATGCGGGGGGGGGGGGGCCCCATTCAGGAACCGTGCCCCCCCCCCAAATTCGGTTGGTGCCTCCCAAAATAGACTCGGTCTAAAAGTAAACAATCTTTGCAGTTGTTGGGGGAGAACAAATATCAATTTCTGCGGACGCCTTTGTGAAATATTTAAAAAAGGCTACAAGGTTTTACACTTGGGTGTTCCGTCAAAGAGTAACACAAACTACTACTGCGTTAAGCGTGGTATAAGATGTTAGCAAGTATAGAAAATAGATAAACGAAATTTAAAATTGAATGTACCATCGACTTGCGGGCCTATGTATAGAACAGTCGCCGGATCGTTTTCCGGAGGAGCTGTAGTAGAGTCAGTTTTAGCTTTAGAATAAATTTTTTGCTTAGGCTTAGGCTAAGGCTTTTAGGAATAGTCTTATCCTTACGCTTAGGGTTTGGCTTTTAGGTGTAGGCTTAGGCTTAGGAATATGCTTATACTACTGTTCCGGCCATGTTCTATACATGGGCCGAGGGTCAATGTCAGTGGCGGATCCAGGATCTCAAAATGGGGGGCAAAATTTCGCAGGTTAATAAACTTATTTTTGACCCACACAAACCATGAACTATTGCCATAAAATTTACTTCTTTGCGATCGTTTGAGATGAATCACAAATAAAACTAACACATCAACGCAATTTAGATCTAAACAACAGGGTGGAACATAAGTTCGGATTTGGTTTCAAACAGGCACAAATTTAAAGGCTCGGATTCGGAAGCCAATTCAAATTTGAAAAAGCAAAATTCAGTCAGCTTCAGCAACATCTGTTTCTGTTTTTGAATAAGTTAGAACTGCCTGACTCTATAAAATTTTTGTTGAGACGCTGTTGGGGGGCCCAACGGTCGGGGTGCCCCCCATGGATCCGCCATTGGTCAATGTATAGAACAGAGGGCCAATGTGTAGAACCGGGCCGGAACAGTAGTATATTAAGCATATTCCTAAGCCTAAGCCTAAGCGTAAGGACGAGCGTATTCCTGAGCCTAAGCCTAAGCCTAAGCAAAAAAAATTAATCTAAAGCTTACACTGACTCTGTTGCAGCACCTCCGCAAAACGATCCGGCCCTGTTCTATAAATGGGCCGAACAGAGACGTAACCGTAGCAATAAACGTATTCCTAACCCTAAACCTAAGCCTAAGTCTAAGCTCAAGAATCAGCCCAAATGTAACCCTTAACCTAAGCAAAAAACAGTCTAAAGCTAAAACTTACTCTATTACGTTTCCGCGGAAAAAATCTAACCGCTGCTTGACGTTTTTGAAAATTTTAAGTGATTTTAAATACAAAACTTGCAATGAACTCTGTAAACAAGTTTTCATTCAGTCTTAAAGACTAAAGCTCTATTCACACGTGCAAGTTTTTGCAGCAAAAACTTCCACATGCAACTTGCATGTGCAACTTTGGTCATAAAACAGCTTCGAAGTTCTTGCAGCTGCAAATTATTCACTGGAATTCATGCTGTTGGATTTAATTCGCACCTGTGACCGCAGTTGCAAGTCGCTTGAATTTGTTGCACCTGCAATTTAATTTATCAATCAGAATGTTCGTTTGAAAATACTCTTGCAGCTGCAAGTGTTTCGTGCAAGTTGCCGCTGCGAGTTCTTGCTGCAACGAACTTGCACGTGTGAATGGGACTTAAGATATTAATATTTGAATAGAAATTTTCTACAAATTTGTCTACTTATTATTTGTTCCTTGAAAATTGTTTCCAAAAACGAGCAATATTTTTAAAAAGCGAATCACCAAAATTAAAATTAAGGTTTTACGGCAGTAACCGACAGATTTATCCGGGACCTACACCATCGTCACATAATTTTTCACCCGCCGTTGTTTCGTCAACCGGTACGTACAACGCAAGATTATCGATTCCTACAGCGCCATAATTTCGTCCGAAGTTTTCGGCAATAAAACTCAGCTAAAATTACAATTTTAAACATTTTAATTTAACCATAAATACGAACGCTTGTAAACTTTTCGAAATCCCGTAAATGTTTGTTATTACAGCTATTTGTCACAGTTGGCAACTGGGACGTCAACAAACGACAATTGCTGTTCGGAGTAGTCCAAACAAGTACTGGAATATAAGCTGCTTTTGCTTTTAGAGGATTGTACAGACCAAACTGCTGCTGGAAAGCGAACTATTTGTGATTGGTTGTTCATGCTTGAATTGTGTTCGACAAAACTGACTGGCACAATAATTATTTGGATTTTACCTGGTTTTGCATAGTATAAATTAAACAAAGTTTGTAACGAAGCTTTGTGAGCGTGTGCAGTAACGTTTAATCAGAGACACCGTTATGTGAGCAATGTTTTTATTACTGTTGTTTGGACAAGGCAATCAAATTGCGCCTCTGTAATTGTAATTCTTCACCGAATATAAACCTTGATCAATTTATAGTTTGCGAATTTTGTGAAGCGAAATAATTAGGCTGTCCAGAACAGCAATTGTCGTTTGAAAATTTTCCAGTCTGCAGCTTAAGCGCAATTGTATTGTTTAGATTCGTCGCTAGGGTGGGCATAATATTTATCCTTAAGCGAAAATAAAGCCACCAAAGTTGGAGTCTAAGTTATATACGTATTTACGGCAGCATTCAAGCGAGGTATGAATGGTTTCTTATATAACCAAGAGACAATACATATATATGCAAATTAGAACACATTCTTTTGAAACTAAACGTACAAAATCTTAAGAGATTCGTCGAAGATGAAGCTTCAAACTTTTCCAGTCGAGCGATGATGGTAAAAAGCGACCCGTCAGAGAGTCTGAGATTCGAATCCAAGCTTGAAATTTGTGAATTGAAATCGAAATGGAACTTATTCGCGTATGAATAAGATCGCACCCACCGCACAATATTTCCTTCCATATGAACCAGTCTTACGGCGTAGTTTGTTTCCGTCGAAATTTTACCCCCGGAAAAATACACTGGTGTATAAATTTTCTACCGGAAAAACTTGTTCAGGAACAAACTACGCCGTAACTTTTGAGGCAATTTTTACACCGTCAGGGGTGTAGTTTATTCGGTCAATGTATCGAACAGACCCATAACAGTAGTAAAACTATATTCCTAAGCGTAAACTTAAGCGTAAGAATCAGCTTAGTAATCCATTAGTCCAAGCAAAAACATACATATAAAGCTAAAGCTTACTCTACGACAGTCCCGCAGAAAAACGTTCCGGCCCAGATTTTTACCTGGACCATTTATCCGGATAAAAATTTTACACGGAGAAAAAAATTACGCCGTACAGCATCCTGTGGTTTCGTTTAAACTAGTCTGCCAGCTTTGCGCAATGCGCAAAAGTTAGCGAAAGCACAAAAATTTCTTTGCAAATTTTCTTTTCATACAACAATCACGTGTATTTCTTAAAAAATTATTGCAAACAAAGTAAATGCTGGAAAGTTGCCCAAAATACGTATGTGGGGCGTTTCAGCTTTATAGATATGATTTGAATCATTTGAAGACGACTTCAAACTAACCTGATGACTACCGGCAGGTAAATAAACGCTCGCCGTCAACCAGTCCCGGTCGGAAAGTGTCACTTGCCGATTTGAAGTTGTTTGAATTTTGCCGTTGTTTTCAACGCGAAGTTGTATATCAAATGTTGCTTCGTAGTAATCAAACTGCAACAATCGTGGACTGTCAATGCTGAACGGTTCTGATTGAAGCTCAGCGACCGCCAGATCAGGATTTCGGCTGTTTCGTGGCTCCAAATCGACCCCAAGAAATCCTTTTTCGTTGATGTCTATAAAAGTTAACTATGTTCAAATTGCTATACAACTTATTCATACGTGCTAGTTTTTGGGTTCAGCACACAGAGTTGCGTGCGACTCGCAGGTAAAAACGCAGACCGGGTAATAAATTTTTTGACGTGGGAATACCCAAAGGAAATGATGTTCAAAACGCGCGTAAAAATTTGTGATTCTTTACCAACCTTGAATTTGGGTAACAGCCAATAGGACGAGGTGTAATAATATTAGTTTGGCGTTTCATTGTTGTACTATACAATGCATGGTTTGTTTTACCATAGGTATCATGATACAGTCGAAGGTCTGTCTATAATTTAAAAAAATCGAAATCGGGGTCTTCGGTACAATTTTTGCTTAAAGTGTCGGCGATCTCAGAGTTTTTGGTAAACTTTCAAGTGCTGTGATAACGGGTGTAGCGACGTCAGGAGCGCCGCCCCCTACCATTAGATCAGGTTCAGGCGTACTAAAATATTTTTCAACCTCCAGTAGAAAATTTGCAACTTTTGACACTTTTTCTGAAAATTGACCCAAAATTTTCGTACTTCACACGCAAACTCTACTGTAGTGACCCGAATAAGAAGGGGGGGGGCTGATAATTATTTGGCCTCTCCAGAGGCAGCCTTTTTAACCCCCGGTCGGCGCCCCGCCTTATGAAAGGTTTAAATGCAATTGGTTTAGTAGTTGAATCGATAACCTTTGTCAAACGGAACGCCAGAATCAGGGTTTCCCAAATGTCGCTTATGGACTTGCCAGGACGCTTTATCTCGGTCCCTGGAATGCAATGCGAGCCATTTGCAAGTTTTGCGACCTGAAAATATTTATTCAAACTGCATTTTCCATTTGAAAATGTGTGAAAATAGTAATAGTTTAGCCTCGAGTTCATTGGCTCGAGTCAAAAAATATTCATAACGTTCGCGTAATGTCAGGATGGTAGAAAACTCGGCCACGTATTAGAACAGGGCCGTAGCAGTAGTATAAGCATATTGTTAAGAATAACCCTAAGGCTAAACAAAAAACAGTTGGAAGCTTATGTTTTACTCGGTTGCAGTGTCGCAGATAAACGTTCCGCACCTGATCTTTACATGGGCCGAAAATTATAAGACGATGTTCGCAAGTTATTGTGGCGGCATGTGAGGTTCGCATGTTGCCTTAATGTCACAAAATGTTAACCAGTATATGAGGGGTGGGTTATAACTACTGACAGGTCTTAATTGTGTATATGGTGTATGCAACGGTATCGGGACACTTCCACGCCCGGTTACTCGTCGAACCGCAACTTGTAATCTGAAATCTCGTCGACTTGAAAATTAATCGCCAATCGTCGGGCTCTGGATTAAGCAGCTTCTGAGCGGTAGGGCGCGCTTCCCGAGTTACGAATTGTCGTGTATTACTATAGAAGTTATGGCCAATGTTACGTTGAGGGGTGCAACAGTATAGGGCGCATGTATAGAACAGGGCCGAAACAGTAGTATAAACATATTCCTAAGCCTAAGCCTAAGCGTATGGATGAGCCTATTCCTAAACCTACGCCTAAGCCTAAACAAAAAAACTAGTCTGAAGCTTAAACGGACTGTATTATAGCCCCTCCAAGAAACGATCCGGCCCTGTTTTATACATGGGCCCAGTATAGTATATATAAGCATATTCTTAAGCCTAAGTCTCATCGTAAGGATAAGACAATAACTAAGTCTAAACCTAAGATAAGCCTATAAGACAGAAAATTAGTCTAAACCTTAAGCTTACTCTATTGGTGTCCTATAAAGAACCGAACGCCCCTGAAAGTAACGCGGGCCCAAGTGATTGTGAAAGATGCGTTGCATTACCGGAATTAAAATCACACGGCAGCGTGGCACATTCGTCCGTTTTGTCGGGTTCCGGTGTCGGTTGGGCACACAGGACGTCGTCGGCAGCGAGTTGTATATCGTCGATCATAACTAATCCACGCGATTGTGGGGCAAACCCAATCTGAAACAACGGCTCGTGTACACGTTCCCCCCAACAATTAAGGTGAACGCTTAATAATCATTGGTAAAGCCATTTTATAACCGTAAAATTTAAACCTAAGCCTAAGCCTAAGCGTTTACGTGACAATCAGTGTCAGTACGGCCCATCTTTTATTACCTGTTGTGTCGTTTCGTAATACGCATATTGCATACCATCAGATTCGAAATCGTATATTATTATTTTCAGGATAGTGTAATACTTTGGATGACGTCCGGCGCTGCGGTCAAATTCCGGCTCCGAGGTGCGGGTACCGTGCGCGAATTACTCGCGTACGACACGGTAAGATGACGTCTGGTGACGGACTATTCTATGCGACAAAATACCATAAACGACCGGTAGTGTCGGCAATGAAGATTAGAGTTAGTATATTCACCGATGTTTCACGTAAACCCTTCAAGGTACAACCCATGCTTGGCTTATGCCACCCTCCTGTTTTTCTAGTTTTTGTTACGAACACGCTACACGCTTTATTCCCCTTAAGCCCCATTCACACGTGCAAGTTTTTGTAGCGAGAACTCGCAGCTGCAACTTGCACGAAATACTTGAAGCTGTAAGTATTTTCAAACGAACATTCCGATTGACCAATCAAACTGCCGGAGCAAGAAATTCAACCGACTTGCAACTGCGGTCACAGGTGCGAATTAAATACAGCAGCATGAATTGCAGAGAATAATTGGCAGCTGCAAAAACTTCTAAGCTGCTTTGTGACCAAACTTGCACATGCAAGTTGTACCTGCAATTTTTGTGCTGCAAAAACTTGCACGTGTGAATAAGACTTTAGACAGCATATTATGCTAAATTTCTTACAACAAATAGTTCATCTTGATCAGGAATATTAATTGTCGCCGGCGCCCCTGATCCACTTCCAAGCACTTGTTTCCTCGAAACAACAGGCGTGCACCATAGTTCTTGTGTTGTGCCTTCTCGATATGCGCACACTTTAAACTAAAAAAAAGTAGCAAATATATATCAAAATTAGCCAAGTTATAGAACAGGACTGTAACAGTAGTATAAGCATAAACCTAATCTCGTAGCTAAGAATAGTCTAAAGCCTAAGCATACACTATTGCAGTTTTGTGCGTCGGCCACAACTTTTTACACGAATTCGTTTTAGTGTTATCTCTGAACGTTGGTATTATTTAAGGATCCAGCAACGAGCTCAGAGTGACCGTTGTTTTAAGACTTTTTTTATGCTCAAATTGTCTAGTTTTTGTTTCTGCCACTAGTCCAAAACTGAAATTTTCGCACATTTTTGTAAGTTACGTATTTTTTTTCACTTAAACCTAAGTATTTACTTAAGTTGGCGACTCAAATATTAATATTTAGTGGTGCAGTTTCGAGATGGTTTGATGCAACCACAAGCGATACACTTGAGCATTCAGCGGCGGATCCAGAAATTTGTGATGACAGAGGTTGCGCGAATTAGAAGGAACCGAGTTCGCGAGCGAAAAGCCAAACGCAGTTTTAGTACTAAATTTTAACACAAAATTTTGATTTTGGACCCGTATTAGGGGCTGTAGGCCTAGGTGTCCCCTTTAGGTACGCTAGTATGAGTAACGTAGCTAGGTTATTTAAGCTCAGGTTATGGTAATCACTTACAGATCCCAACGAATCGGTCCAGTAGCGGAACGACACCGACGCGGATCGGGAACATTGTAATGGGTCGCTCATTAAGATTTGGCTTTGTTTGTCGTTAACACCCAAATGAACCGCAAAATCACCGTCTTAAAAACATTGAAATGTCACCAAATCTTAACCGTTTCACTCATAGAGTATACTATGATCAACTAAATACAAGTAATATACGAGCAATACAGACACTGTGAGCAGTGTTTAACAATTCTAACATATATGCGCAGTGCAAAATCACCACAAGACGTGACAGCCATCTCGGCCTCGAGCGTTCAGCTCCTATAGCTCAGTGGTCATCGTGAACGCCTTCCACTCGTGAGACTGGGGATCGAATCTTCCCTTGAAATTTAACATCTCATATGAAATTGAAAATATTCATGTGACAAAGGGTTAAAGATAAACCATCCCTTGAACAAAAGTTGTTTGTTTGGAAACCGTTCAGCCAAGATAGCAAATTGTCAAAATACTCCGATATGTCAAGTACAGACAAGCAAAACTACAAATCAGTATACAACACAAACAACTCCCTTATCTTTAGTTCAACCATGAGTGTATGATACAATTGAGTGCAACTTTGGGGGTTCCATATGATACAAAATGTACCACCGGGCGTTGCATTTTTGACCGACCCCCATATTTAGAGGAGAGGTCGCTGTCACATACAATAACCCTAAATTAAACTAACATAAACTAGCCTGATTTAAGCATAAGCTAATCCAGCAGTATTAAAGTAACTTTCTAGATGAACTGAACTAACAGGTTCGCTTACTATTAGACTAATTTAAAATCTTACGTATTTTTAGTTTAAGCTAAGCTTAATGAACTCTTAGATACACAAAATTTCTGAGTTGGATTCGTTATTTAAACCAAAAATAGTTTACTTAAACTCGTGTTAAACTTAACAATGTGCTACTTTAAGTAACACTTAAGTTCTAGGTTTTGTTAGTTCGTACAGCCATTTGCGTTTTACTTAAACTAATATTCAAGTTTAGTTAAGCTATAATTTAATTTTAAATTTTTAGAGAGTACTTAAAGTGCCATGATTCACACAGGTTGTATCCTTCTCTAAATAATAGGGTTGGCCAAAAACGCAACGCGTGCCGGGTACATTTTTTCTACGCAGAATGAACCCAATTGCATACTCTTGTTAAAGTTTGCATCGTTCACTCTTGGTTAAGCTGGTCAATCAAACTTGCTACGTACCAGGCATTATTTCGGTGCCCGTGATACGTTTCCATACTCTTGGATTCGGCTGACCGGTCACTTTGTACCACCGGTTGTCACCAGACGAACTTTCGGAGCCCCAACGGCACGACGAACTGAACGTACACGTCAAGTCTTCAGTGTAATCTATTGGACCAATCCTTCCATCTGGCAGTTCAACCACGGTTGTTGAGCCTTTGAGGAGTCCTGAAATCATTTACAGCCCATGTTTTGCGTCAATTTTTGATTTCCCGCACGGACAGCCGGAGACGTATACCTGGGAAAGAATGGCTAGAAGATGTATTCCCTTACAACATTTCTAGAACGACAACAAAGCATTTTGACCCATTTAAATATACGTGGCGGAACGTTTTTCTGCGAGACTGCAATAGAGTAAGTTTAAGCGTAAGACTATTAATTTTTGGATTGGCTTATGTTTAAGCTGTTCTGATTGGCTTTAGGCTAATCTTGATGCGTTAAGCTTTAGGCTTAAGCATAAGAATTGGATTAGAAAAACGTTACGTTGCTAATACTGTAGTGAGCTGAATAAGAGGGGGGGACTGATATTTATTTGACCTCTCCACAGAGTACCCCCCTGTTATACGGTTACGGACTGTTATTTATTTTAGCCCACGCTCCGCCACCCTTCGCTACTGATATATCCGGTACTTGGTTCAGTGATATCACAAACGTTGGTTCAGCAACAGCCAATAGAATGCAAGCAAAGGCGTCCCCACGAGGGGCATTGAGCGTCTGTTCCGCTCCCCCCAACTTTGGCTGTTGCCGCACCAAATAGACTCGGACTAAAATAACCAATCCTGAATTGCAATTGTAGGGGCCCTCCAAAATTATTTGATACCCCCACCGAATATAATTATCTGCGGACGCCCGTGAATCCTAGTTGCCTCTCTGACAACCAATCAGATTACTCCACAGACATTCACATTCAATTGGATGCTTTTTACCACAGGTTCCCTTACTGTAGTCGCTAGCTACTGAACTAATTGCTGCTGTGGCTATAACGATATTGGCGATATAGTTGAATTGGTGTGATGGCTACAACATTTATGTCGGATCGCGAACGTCTATTGGGTCTCAGGTGGAACCTGATTGGACCCAAACGATGTTTTGTTGATGGACCACGAGTAACCATTGGCGCTTTTAGAGACGACACAGTTTTTACTTGAAAAGAATTACAAATGATTGGAGCCTGCGCTGACCGGACTGCACCGGACGGTGACGGACTGCGCCGGATGGTGACGGACTGCGCCGGACGGCGACGAACAGTGGCGGATGGTGACGGACCGCGCCGGTCTTAGACGGCAGCGCCGGACGTCATCAAAACTACAGCGTTACCCTAACATCTGTCACATACCTTCAATTATTTCTGGTATGGATTTTTCTCGGACGGCGTTGCATTGTTCCGAGCATGGAACGAAAAGCAATATGACACAAGTGAGAGCATAAATCAAAATAGAGAGCGTTAAAGAATTTGATTTCCGAAAAATCATAATTAATCTATTTAAAGTACATTTGAAACACTCCGATGAGGGCTAAAACTAAATTTTTGAAATTTTTGTTACACTGTAACTTCCAGTGAGTTGATTTCTATTCAGGCTGAGTTGAATCACTCAGTCTGAGTTAGGACTATCAGAACGCATAATTCTGAGTTGATATAACTCATGCTGGTTTAATTAATCAACGTTCCCGGAGTCAAATCAACTAGAGTGAGAATCAACTCAACTCAAAGTGAGTTAAAGTTTGCTGTTGTTAACTCAAAAGTAACTAACTTTCCGTCTGAGTTGATTAAGTAACTCACTGGAATTTACAGTGTATGTTTGGCCAAACCAACAGCGAAACGTAGGATTTCTCTTTACAATATTTTAATCTGGGGCACAGGAACGGAAATATAACGGGAGACACTTACATCAGGAACAAAACGAGCGAGAAATCAAACGTAAGTGTAGTAAACTGTAAATTTCAGTGAATTAATTTTAAGTCAGAATGACTTGTATCACTCACTCTCAGTTTAGGACTGTTAAAACTCAGAATGTTGAGTTGTTTAAATCCATTCTGAGTTAATTAATCAACTCTCCCAGAGTCAACTCAACTAAGAGTGAGAATCAACTCAACTCAGAGTGAGTTAATGTTTACTGATATTAATTCAGAAATAACCAACTCGATAGCTGAATTGATTAATCAACTGATTGGAATTTACAATGTATTAAATCTTGATAAAGAGTTTCGGTTTTGAAACTCTAGGGGTTGAGCCCTTTGCACCACTCACCGTAAAATTTAATACTTTTTAGCTTTCTTTGAACTTTCTAGTGATTTCTTAAATAGTTTTCGCAATTCCAAACCAAACTTTGACAAAGGTTAATAAGACTGGATAAAAACGAAAAATTATCGAAAAATTACAGCCAAAATTATTGGCAGAAGTCACGCATTGTAAATTCCAGTAAACTTATTACTCACCTAAAGTGAGAGAATTAGTTATTTCTGGTTATTTTTGAGTTTAAAAGATGATATTATCAACGCACCCTGAGCTGATTTAATTCCGGGTGAGTTGATTAATTAACTCAGGATGAGTTCAATTATTTCCGAATTCTGACTTCTGAAAGACCTAATTCACAGCTCAGACTTCTGAGTGTATTCAACGCATTCTGAGTAAAAATCAGCTCACTGAAATTTACAATGACTTTGAACTTTAGATAAACTTAGTCGCATTCACTGGCTGATCCAGAAATTTCGAAAACGGCCCTCGAGATATGATAGCGGTAAAATTCACGAGCGAAGCCACCGAGACGCCAAACGCAAATTGAAAACAGTACTACAATGTCTTGGTTTTGACCCTTGGTGCGGTGCGACGGAGCACTGTAAATTTCAGTGAGTTGAGTTTAACTCAGGATGAGTTGAATCACTCAGTCTGAGTTAGGACTATCAGAACTCCGAATTTTAAGTTGATTCAATTCATTTTGAGTTAATTAATCAACTCACAAAGAGTCAACTCAACTCAGAATGAGAATTAACTCAACTGAGAACGAGTTAATGTTTACTGATATTAATTCAAAAATAACCAACTCGATAGCTGAATTGATTAATCGAATCATTGGAAGTTACAGCGAGGGGGCGTAGCCAGGCTACCCCGTGTTTCCACCTGTGGTTAAATAAAACCGTCAACGAGACATGATTGGTGTGAAGATGCAATGCCTATAACTTCCTGGCTTCGTCACTGATTATAAACTACAACAGCGGCGAGCATCAAACCAAACACTGCCGATACTTGCAAAAAACAAAAATTACACAAAACCAGTGTTGCAAAAACTACACTGTAAATTCCAATGAGTTAATTAATTAACTCAGACGCAAAGTTAATTATTTCTGAGTTAATAACAGAACACTTTAACTCACTCTGAGTTGACTTGATTCTCACTGTGAGTTGAGTTGACTCTGGGTGAGTTGATTAATTAACTCAGAATGAATTGAATCAACTCAAAATTCTGAGTTCTGATAGTCCTAACTCAGATTGAGTGATTCAACTCATTCTGAGTTAAAATCAACTCATTAAAATTTACAGTGTAAACGAATTTGACAGACACGACTAATATTTTGAATTTAAGTAAAAAAAAATATTAATACTTTTATTTAACTTTTTGTATAATATGTTAATGAAAACATTTACTTAAAAACATAAATACTTAAATTCAAATAGTGAAACTTTCAAACACTCGACTCAGGATCGTTTATCACAAGCAAATCTAATTATTGTGCATCAACTTCAGCGTTGAGATTTCGTCCGTGACAAAATGCTCATTTGTTTAACACGTTCGTTAACATTTTAGCTACTAAAATATCATTTCTAAGCAACTATTTGTATCATAGACAGCCACAGGATATCCGGATATGAAAAATATCCGGATATGAAAACTATCAGGATATGTATCCGTAAACAGATTTGTATCCGGGTATACGGATTTGATAATATCCAGATATGTATCTTAAAAAATATGTATCCGGATATCCGGATATGGAAAATATCCGGATATGTATCCGAAAAGAGATTTGTATCCGGGTATACGGATATGATACTATTCAGATATGTATCCTAAAAATATGTATCCGGATATGGAAAATATACGGATAAGTATCCGAAAAGAAATATGTATCTAGATATCCGGATAAATATCCGGCAAAAATTGCCGGATATTCGTATATATAAAGTATCCGATGTCCATCACTAATTTGTACGCTTTAGCAACCGAGCGGTGGTGATCAAAGTTATTTGCCGAGTCCTCAAATCAACAGCTTGAAAATAAGCTTTCCACCAATTAAACTGCGTCAAAATCCCGTTATAATTGTCCAATCAGATTCAGTTTACATTTAACAGTTTGTGTTTTGGTAGCCAAAATAGTTGCCAATTAAGGCACCAGCAAGTTTTGGAGACAATAAATTCGACTAATTTAGGCTGTTGCACTGTAAATTTCAGCGAGGTAATTAATCAACTCAGATGGCGAAAGTTAGTTATTTCTGAGTTAATAACAGTAAACATTAAAACTCACTCTGAGCTGATTTAGTTCCGGTTTGAGTTGATTATTTAAACTCAAAATAAAATTCAATCAATTCAGAATTCTGAGTTCTCAAAGTGTGATGTTGAACAAAGTTTCTTTTGCAGACATTCACGTTTGTTTTAAACAAATATTTTGACTCAAATTGTATTTAAATAAAACTGAGAAACGCTTAAAACCAAAACCTTGTGAATGTATATTTTTTTGAAATTTCACGCTATACTGAACCATAAAACATTTTGATTTCAGTAACTGAAATTTAACGTTAACCTTTACTACTTGGTATAACCAATCAGCCAAATTTTTCAACCAAAAGTAGGTTTATGCGATTTTGGTTGGCTGATTTGAAGATAAAAATTTCAACTGTATTTTGTATACCAAAAATCTGCATTCAAACGCCGCAACCATGCTTTATTGTAAAGGCTAGCGTATGTTACTTTTAGGGGCGTAACAGTAGATTAAAGCGAATTTCTAAGCACAAGCGTAAGCCTAAGCGTTACAAAATTGTGTTCCTAAGTCTAAGCCTACGCCTAAGCAAAAAACGTAATCTAGCATCTAAACCTACTTTTTTATAGACCCACCAGAAACCTGGACGCCCCTTAAAGTAACATGGACCAACCTGGACGCCCCTTAAAGTAACATGGACCAACCCGGACGTCCCTTAAAGGAACATGGGCCGAGGGGCTAAACTTTTTGTATTTTGCAAAAATAGCAAAACAAACGTGCAAACTTTGTTCGCGTAAGATAAGTATAAACTCGATGGTAAAGCAAAGACAATTTTAGTTTTTCCTAAAATTTTATGTTAATAAATTTTTTAAAATATTTTTTCGTTTGTAGCAAAATGTTTGCCGTTGCGTTGCGTAGGCTTTCTTGTCTGCGCAACGTTGTAAAAAAATTGCAAGTTAAATCGCATTGCAAGTGCAATAAAAAAGCAATATTGTGAACTGCGATTTGCAGTGTCGACATGATAAAATTCGTGGGCGGCAGAATGTGTTTGTGATTTTGACAATAATATTTTGGAAAAACTAGTCAGGGTGGAACCGGGTGTCCGTCCATTTCCGTTATTATTACTACACTGTAAATTTCAGTGAGTTGATTTTAACTCAGAATGAGTTGTATCACTCAGTCTGAGTTAGGACGATCAGAACTCAGAATTTTGAGTTGATTCAATTCATTCTGAGTTAATAAAATCAACTCAACCAGAGACAACTCAACTCAGGGTGAGAATCAACTCAACTCAGAGTGAGTTGGTGTTTACTGAATTATTTCAGAAATAACCAACTCACTGGATGAATTGATTGATCAATCCATTGGAATTTACAGTGTATCCGTTTACATCCTGTTAAAGGTACAATTTTAGCTTAAAATTAGATTTTAGATGAAATTGAAAATGCGCGTGTAACGTAACAGTTGTAGCAGGGCTTTGCGTTCTTCGGTGACAATACAACACGGAGCTCAAGCCAAGATCAGAGCGAAATGGAGCCACTGTGCGCTCGCGATCCTCGCTGTCTTGTTGTGAAAGTGAATAAAGAATGAGTTTTGCTTATACTTAGGCTCAGGCTTCACTGTAAATTTCAGTGAGTTGATTAATTAACTCAGAGTGAGAATAAGTTATTTCTGGTTATTTCTGAGTTAATGACAGCACATAATAATTCAGTCTGAGGTGATTTAATTGTGGGTGAATTGATTAATTAACTCATAATGAGTGAGTTGTGAAAGACCTAATTCAGAGCTCAGGCTTCTGAGTGGATTCAACTCACTCTGAGTTAAAATCAACTCACTGGAATTTACAGTGTTAGGCATAGGCTTAAGAACTCATTTTTGCAACGCTAAGGCTTAGGAATACGCTTAATCTACTGTAACACCCATAACAGTAAACATTGGCTGGATTGGCAATGAACCGGGCCAGGCACATGGCGTGTATTCACCGTACCTCAAATGTGTCGATGTCGAACTGTTATATTTCAAACACGGCCCTTCGCTGTTAGCTAATGAGCTGTGGTACAAGTATAATATACCTATTGAAGCTTCTAACGTGTTTTGTAACGCTTTTTCGACAATTGTACTCCTTATGCAGGGTTCACGTTATAACTCGGGCAGCCCGGAACACGTTTCGTCTCTGTGATATTCGCAAAAATGTCCGTGGTATCATGTGACGTATGGCTATTTATACGATAATCATTTGACAGCAATGATTTTTGTAAGCCAATGTCATGTGACATTTACGTTATTTCATCATACCCGCAATCACAACAATTCGTGTGGAAGTCGTATCCACATAGAGAAAACATGGACTGGCCAAGTTATAACGTGAATCCCGCATGTAAGCATTTGTCTCCTTGCAGTATGATCTGTTTTAAGTAGCTTTGTAATCAAGTTTACCTCGGTGGTAAAGGGTCGTAGTTTAGGATAGCGTACAGGGATGAATCCCCCTATGATGTGTTAAATAAAATTTTGGATTGATCCGAAAGAGCAAAAAATGAGTAACCTCTGTGACAGCGTAGCTAATAGATTTAAATTTTTTGGTTCATGTAAAGATCAAGGGCGGAACGTTTTTCTTCATGACTGCAATAGAGTAAGCTTGTGATTGAGACTATTTTTTGCTTAGGCTGAGACTTTGTTACAAGCTCATTTTTACGCTTAGGCTTAGGAATACGCTTTTAACAGCTTTACGGCCCTGTTCTTTACATTGGTTAAATTTTTAAATATTAAAATTAAAATTTCAATTTTAGTTATAGCAACATTTGAAATTTGCATCATGGAGTATAGTAAAGTTTCATGTTCATTAGATGACACATCCTACATAAAGGTCACCTGTACGCCTTGTATACAAGGTTAAATCTTGACCTAAGACAACGCCTAAACCTAAAGACAGAATCCTAAAGTTGAACTATATACCAAAATATGAAAATTTTAAAAACTGCCACCAATGTTACTTTA
The DNA here is from genome assembly GCA_030248215.1 of Enoplolaimus lenunculus. Taxonomy (NCBI): domain Eukaryota; kingdom Metazoa; phylum Nematoda; class Enoplea; order Enoplida; family Thoracostomopsidae; genus Enoplolaimus; species Enoplolaimus lenunculus. The sequence continues at coordinate 19,107 of JASANG010001789.1, forward strand.
AGGGGCGTAACAGTAAATTATGCGTGTTCCTAGTTTAAGCCTAAGCCTAAGCGTTGCAAAAATGTATTCCTAAGCCTAAGCCTAAGCCTAAGCCTAAGCAAAACAATGTAATCTAGAATCTAAACCTACTCCTTTATAGACTCACCAGTACCTTGGACGCCCCTTAAAGTAAATGGACCAACCTGGACGCCCCTTAAAGTAACATGAGCCAAAACGGTGATGACGAAAGCATACAAGAGTCGAAAATGTTTCTTTTGAACTTTAAATTCAAATTATCAATCGATAATACTTAGCATCCGTATGATCGGATAATTAGAAATTTAAAGAATCTGGTAACTAAATTGCCTTTTCACATTTAGTAAAACCCATAGGGGCTGACCGCATTTTATTCCGCGGGACTGCAATAGTGTTAGATTAAGCATTAGGCTGTTTTTTTTGCTTTGGCATTATGATTACATTTAGGCTTAAAGTTAGTTATAAGCTTATTAAGATGGTGCTTAGGTTTAGGCTTATGGTTAAATATACTACTGTTATGCCCCACGAAGTAACATTGGTCACTTAGTCCAGGCGATCCATGTGTGGAAATCCAAGGAATAATGCTTGCGAATTCAATTTAGTAGAGCGAATCCCGATGAATTATTTTCAGCTGCGAGAACTTCAAAGTTGTTTTGTTACCGAACTTGCAAATGCCGAGTCGCATGTGTATGTTTTTGTTGCAAACACTAGCACATTTGAATACTGTAGTGACCCGAATAAGAGAGGAGGGGACTGATATTTATTTGGCCTCTGCAGATGGTACCCCCCTTGTTGGTCGGTTACAGACTGTTATTTTTAACCCACGCTCCGCCGCTCTTTGCTACTGATATATATCCAGTACTGCAATTATCCGTTAAATTAAACGTTTATTTGTCTTGTGTCAATAGGTTGAGCGAGAATACAAGGTTATACTTTGGAATGTACTTTCAAAATTTAAGTATGCTTTAAAGTTTCAAACTCAAATTATTTTGTCCTGGAGACAATTATGCGCTACAATTAGGGTTAATTAACATGGACTCCTATTGGTTCGAACTCAAAATGGGGACTCTCTCCTCTTATTACCCCTCCCCCTCTTATTCGGGTCAATACAGTAGGGCGTAATTTAAATAATCATCGATTCATATCGTGGCAATGTTTTACGTGCTGCGTTTGGTCTTGAACCAGATGCAGTATGAACGGATGATGTTGCCCGTGAATTTGACATTCTAAAATTTTGTAAAAAATAATTTTACTAATTTTCAAATTAATTTTAAAAAGTACTTAACCTCTTCTCACATTGAGTTGCCTGTAGGCAACTCAGCGCAGTGTATATACGTTAAATAATATATATCGCACCGTGTTTAGCAATTGCAACACGTATACGTAGTACTAAATCACCACAAGACGTGACAGCCCCCTCGGGCTCGAGCGTCAAGCTCCTATAGCTGAGTGGTGATGGTATACGCCTCCCACTCCAGTCACTGGGGTTCGAATCCTAGCATAAAAGTAGGTCTCAGGGGAAATAGAAAATATTCATGTGAGAAAGGGTTAATTTGAATTTTAAAATATCTACAGCAGTTTTCAGCCGAGCTCTTTGGAAATTTGTTAAAGCCAAAACGCCGATTAATCCTTGTAAAAATATATTTTGAAACCAACGGATGCTTTCCACAAGTTTTGAAAACAGTTTTCAAATCCGAGTTGTGGACTTTAAAAAAAGGATTAAAATTCATTGTACAATCAACGGAGTTATTTTTAAATGTCAAATATGCGAAAAAAATTTTCAAAATCGAACCATTTTTGCATCAAACACCGACTGAATGGTATATTAAACATATCAAAAATAGTTTTTTTATTTTCAAAATTTTCATTTAAAGACTTGGCCAAAACAAGAGGGAAGAGAAAAGCGAGGCCCCCAAACCAGAGAAGAAAAAACCAAAACCCCAACCCACCCTTAGGACCCCCCAGACACCGCCACATGAGCCAAAGACTTAAAATTTTTGGTGAAAACTTACATATTTTCAAGTTGAACTCCAGGATTTGCACGTAACCAAATGGATTTTTTGCATTCCATTAATTGCATCATATCTCGCCACATTTTCATCTGTTTCGCGTTGACCTTCTGTCCTTCTCCAAGCGTTTTTTGTTCTTCGCGTAACTGTTTGTTGGTCGCTTCGGCTTCTGATATTTTAGCGGCGACAATATCTCTAAACATATAAAGAATAAAAATTAAAACCTGAAGCTGGGCGGTATTCTCAAATGTGTGTAGCACCTATCATCAGTTTGTGATTTGTTTTGTTTGAATCGGTTAATTAATAACTGGTTAATTTTTATCTGGTAATCCTAAGATTTAGAATAATTACAGTAACTGATTTTGTGTTTGAAGTATCTCAGTTTAAAGTCTAAGCTGGTTCCGTAGCCTTTTCATTAATATACAAAACATTTGAAGAACATTATCGGTAAAGTTAGGCGTTCGCTTAAAGGGCCTACGTATAGAACAGGGCCGTAACAGTAGAATAATCATATTCCTAAGCCTAAGTAGAAGCCTAAGTGTAAGAATGAGCTTATAGCAAAACCTAAGCCTAAGCCTAAACAAAGAAATAATCTAAAGTCTAAGCTACTCTATTTTAGTCTCATAAGACACGTTCCGCCCCTGATCTTTACATGGTTCGCTTCAAGTTAGGACTAGGCTCGGCTCATACTTAGCATCAAGTTTAGGCTTAGGCTTACACTTTCACTTCAGTTTAAGCTTACTTTTGAAGCTTCGGATCTTGCTCGACCCCTGTTCGTATACACGGATCAACTTACTTAAATTGTTTTCCAGCAGGCGAATCAGCATCTCGTTCGTTGCGTTCAACGATTGCTTTCAATATTTTCTTTTGACTTTCAAGCGAAAACAACGCAGATTCCAATTCAATGAGTGTTTTTCGCATTTGTTTCACTTCCTACAAATATGATTCACGCAAAAACGCGTTAACCATTTTGCGTCAATAAAGCTAGAACGCACCACCTACGTATTTTGGGAATCGTTCTGCAGAGCAAACATAAAACGATTTGCTTAGGCTTAGGCTTAGGCTTTGTCTTAGGCTTAGGCTTTGTCTTAGGCTTAGGCTTAGGCTTTTATTCAATTCGACCAGAATTAGATTGGCTCAGAGTGAGTTAATGTTTACTGTTATTTACTGAGAAATAACCAGAAATAACAAATTTGTTCGCTGACTAGATTAATCAATTCGCTATAATTTACAGTGTCAAGGTAACCTTTCTTACAGTCTCCAGAGATCGATAAGCGCTTTCTAAACTGGCTAAATTCGCTTCGTATTGTTGTTTTCGATTTGCGTGTTCTTCGACGAAACTCTGAAAACGTAAATTAATATTTTGGCCC
>JASANG010001789.1:27500-216316 GCA_030248215.1 Enoplolaimus lenunculus
AAACACTGCTCATAGTGACTGTACTGCTCGCATATTACCTGTATTCAGTTACTCATAGTATACTCTATAAGTTAAAGGGTTAACTTTTTGCTAAATGCAATAATTTTCTAATTTGGTCTCCGTTTGAGAAATTTAGACTACGAGGTTTGGCGTCACTAGACCGCTAGGCCCTCGGCCAAGCGAACAGAGCCCTTATGTTCAGGGGTTGTGTTTAATTATTAAAGGTGGCTTTAATAACATTTCTAGTCACAATAATGTAAAATGACAGTTTTTGATAAATTCATCGCAATACATTTACTTGGCTTCGTTCTTAAAGCTTAAAATTGCTTGTACTCCAAAATTCAACGGTGTAACAAATGGTATTACGACAATTCGTCGCCCGATAACTCGTCGACTGGCTACTTGTAATCTGAAATTTCACCGCCCCCGTATTTAGAATTAAAGCTTAGCCAAAGACTTAGGCTTTAGCGTTTTTCTAAACCTAAAACCTAATCCTAAGCCTAAGCATACCCGTGTATCGGAGAACAACAACCATATGTGGCCCATGTATAGAACAGGGCCGGATCGTTTTCCGGAGGGGCTATAATCGAGTCAGTTTAAGTTTTAGACTATTTTTTGCTTAGGCTTACGTTTCGGAATAGGCTCATCCATACGCTTAGGCTGAGGCTTAGGCTTAGGAATATGCTTATACTACTGTTCCGGCCCTGTTCTATACATGGGCCCCGTATGTTTATACCTGAGTTTGTGTAATAATTTCATTTCCTTCAGCATCCCGTATTTGATTTTTCTTGTCTGCGAGTTCAAGTTGAACTGTTTGTAGTTCTCGTTTGGCTTCTTGTAGCTGATCAACGATACTTTCTTTCTTGTGCGCCACCATACTTGCCTGAAAAAAACGCAGTAAACGTTTATGAAAAGATCAGGGGCGGAACGTTTTTCTGTTAGACTGCAATACAGTAAGTTTAAGCATTAGACTAATTTTTTGTTTGGCTTAATAGGCTTAAAAGTATGCTTATGCTACTGTAACGACCCTGGGCTTTGTTCGCAACCTGGGCCGATGTAACGATCAGGGTCGGAACGTTTTTCTGTGAGACGGCAGTAGAGTAAGTTTAAGCTTTAGACTAATTTTTTTTGCTTAGGCTTAGGCTTAGGATTAGGTTTAGGCTTAGGAATGTGCTAGCTCATTCTTGCGCTTAATATTAGGCATGACTTAGGCTTACACTTAGGCTTACAAACATGCTTTATACTACGGTTCCGCTCCTGTTCTATACATTGGCCAGAGTTTAAAAAGGATCCAAAATCGGTCAAAAATGAAACGTTCTGGGGATGGCAGATAATTTTTGCAGAATGCGAAAAATATAACCTATCATTGAATTGCTAAAATTCCAAAATTTATTAAATTTACTCATCTGATCATAGTTTTAAGGGTTGCGCTATACTTTTTTGGACGTACGACGCAGTCCGTCACCGTGCGGTATCCTACGCAAACGACTGACGTACGATAACCTATGGTGACGGACGGCGCCGGACGTCAAGTATACCGCAGTCCTTATCCGAATAATTTTACATGAAAAGTAAAAGTTTACCTGCTTCCTGAATAATCCAAGTTTATCTTCAGCTGGATTTTGCATTGAATCTCGCTTTTGAACAATTTCCATAATTTCATTGCTAATTTGTTCCATCTAAAAATACAAACAATCAGTGTTGCAGGTAGGGCCTGTATTCTTAAATGTGTGTAGCACCTATCACCAGTCAGCAATAAGCCTTGTAACGTTTAAACCAGCCATTGATGAGGTTCGGAATTGAGCACATTTTTCGCATTTGATTTGTCTTACTTCTCTAGCGATTTCGAGATCCACAACTGTAGAAGGTCGTTAGCCTGCAAACCGATCGCTACTGGTAGGTGCTGCACACCTTTGAGAATACACGCCTATGTGTCAGTATATGTGCATGGTAAGTGTATGTAAAGCAAAGGATTACCATTCATGTTACCTGTACCGGAATATGAAGTTGTTGTAATAACATGTGTGGTGTAGTGGTAGCATGCTTGACTCGATTGCAAGAGGCCCAAGATTCGATTACCGGCGCGGTCGTTAACATTGACAAAACTTCGAACAGGGGTTGTGTACTCCATACAGCTACAACGCTAGGAATTTTTAACGAAGAGCTTAGAATATATAGCGAAACAAACTCTAAACCCAGTTATAAGGACAAATGTGAAAAATCAGCAAAAGATCAGGGACACGTTATCATTTTATCATGAAATATTTTCTGATGAGTGAATAAATTTACACAGAGGATATTTTTTCTGTTTAATAAGCTTGTTCCGCGTAATTTTGGTAGCTAGCTTTAATGACGATCACCTGAGCACGAATTTGATCCAAATCTGATTGGTCCATCGCTGGTTGATCGACAACTTTTTGCAGTTCTCCAATCGCTTTGCGTTTTGCTTCGATTTCTTTCGGCAATTTTTCATGCGCCAAATACGCGTTGGTTTGGTTTTCTTCGCTCAATTTTACAATAACGTCTGAAAAAAGCAATTATAATGAAGTGAAGTACAGTCATAAGAAGTGGTGGCTCATGTAAAGATCAGTGGCTGAACGTTTTTCTGCGCGACTGTCATAGAGTTTGCTTAAGCTTTAGATTTTTTAAACTAAAGCTTATGTTGTGGTATAAAAGCTCATTCTTCGGGGACGTAGCCAATGGTGGGAGAGGCAGGGAGCTCAGCTCCCCCTCTAGAAAAATTTTTCCCTCTAAAAATTTTTCAACCTTGCTTGTAAGTCATAGAAAACCTTCATATGCTGTTTTGAAAATTTTTAGCACCCCTTCTATATTCAGAAGCATTCTGTGACAGTAAATTTCACTCTCACAAGAACTAAAAAGACCTGAAAGCATCAATGCGCACGCTGTTATATAGAACCTGGCCGGAATAGTAGTATAAGCGTATTCCTAAGCCTAAGCGTAAGCGTAAGGATGAGCCTATTCCTAAGCCTGAGCTTAAGCCTAAGCCTAATCAAAAAATTGAGTCTAAAGTTTAAACTGACTCTACTACAGCCGCTCTGGAAAACGATCCGGCCCTGTTCTATACATGGGCCGAGGCTTTGGTTCAATTTTAAACAGAGTATGTCTGCGTAATTTTGAGAATTTTTTCCTTAATTTTAGTAAAAACAACTATTTTATGGAGTTTTTCAAGAAAAGTTTATTTTGGTCCATTTTTGAAAAGACAACGTCGCCAAAGTCGACATTAATTTTTGTTGAAATAATAATAAATTCCAAGATCAGTTTACCTTCGGGTTTCATATTATCGGCTTTTTCACGCATTTCATGTATCAACTGATCGATGCGTTGAGCTTTTTGATCAGCGAACAACAACTGAAAATCAGTGAAATCTTTGTGCTAATTTGCATACACAGCCTGCGCAGCCTACACTCAATGCACAACCAAACCAGGTAAAAAATCTCTAAAACTGATAAACCTACAAATTCAGCTAAAAATACAACTGATCGATTCTTAAGCCCTATTCACACGTGCAAGTGTTTGTTGCGAGAACTTGCAGCTGCAACTTGCACTTGCAAGTTTTGTCCAAAATCATCGTTCGAAATACTTGCAGCTGCAAATAATTCATTAAAAACTATAGCTAGGAATGTAGTTCACATGTGTGAATAACCACGCAAGTTCACTGAATGTAGTGCAGCCGCTTTCTCATTGGCTGATGAAAAAAATGCAAGTTCTGCATGCAATTTGCCGCCGCAAGTTCTCGCAGCAAAAACTTGCACGTGTGAATAGGGCTTTACAGCATTTCTTTGTTCAGATTTTTGATGCCCAAGTCGCATTTCACGTTCAGATTCAATTCGTAAATTTCTTGCAATTTCCAACATTTGTTGATTATTTGGTGTTTGGTCGATCTAAAATATAGCTATAATTGATATAATGTGAATGGTAAACTTTAATTTTGCAATTATTTTACTTAAAAACATTTATCAAAAAAATTTTCTGAGCATAAAATACTAAAAAGATGGAAGGTAAAAGTGGGGTCGAGTGGTCCCCTCAAGGAATCCTTCCGTGCTGGCAATTTCAGGACCAAAATGCTTTATTTTAATCGCACAATGACGTTTAATTTGTTGAAATCTTTAAATATTGAAATATTTACTGCAAACTCGCTTTCCAAACTCTAAGCATTCGCTGTAAATCCATTAAATTGATTTTAATTCAGAATGAGTTAAATCACTGAGTCTGAATTACATGTTTGACAATTCAGAATATAAACTGATTGAACTCATTCTGAGTTAAACAACTCACCCGAAATTAAATCAACTAGGAGCAATTAAATTTTTACTGTTATTAACTCAGAAATAACCATAAATGACTAATTCGTTTTCTGAGCTGATTAATCAACTCACTGGAAATTATACAATGTTGAAGACATCAAAACTGTTTTCCCACACCGCAAAATCTTTGATCAACCGCAGCAGTAAATTTGTACCTTCTTTTTTGCTTTTTCAATTCGTTTCAAAACCTGTTCACGTTCTTGTTCCATGCTTTGAATGTCTTGTCGAATATCTTCTGACGTCATTCCTTCTGGTTTAATCGATTCAAGTGTTTTGTGAATTGCTTTAAATTCTTCCATTCGCTCGTCAAGCTACAATCAGTTAAGCCTTATTCATACGTGCAAGTTTTTGCGACTAAAACTCAGCAGCAATGCAATTTTTGTTCGAAAACCCATCAATACAACACTGCAAATAATGGTGAGTCAATTTGACTCTATCCGAAATAGGATCTACGGGACTACACTAACTGAGTCAAAATTCGACTCCGCCAGAGTCAAGCGTGCGACTCAGTGAGCCGAATTTGACTCTGCCGGAGTCGAATTTTGACTCAGTTTGTGTAGTCCTGTAGAGCCTGTTTCGGGGAGAGTCAATTTGACTCACCATTTTTGCAGTGAACTTGCAGCTGCAATTAAGCTGCAGTCGCTAATTGTCACTGCTAAAACTTGCACATGTGAATGGGGCTTAAAGTACAAATTAATAACGTATGAATTTTAAAAGCCAAAACAAGCTAAATCTTATTCACATCTGCAGGATTTTGCAGCAAAGATCTTCAGTTGTAGCAGTTTGCTTGTATCAGAACCTGATTAGTGATTACCAAGAATTCGGTATCATACGTAATTTGCGTACGATAGCGCACGGTGACGGACGGCGTCGTACGGGTGAGGCACGGCGCCGAACATCATTAAAAGTACCGCTTACGCTATTAATAAGACAGGATCATGCAAACTTCAACAAGAGTATTCCGTATTTATGTTCCTTAACCCTTTATCACATGAATATTTTCAATTTCATATGATATGCACTTTTAAGGTAAAATTTGATTCCCAGTCACTCGGGAGGGAGGCGTTTACGATGACCACTGAGCTATGGGAGCTTGACGTTCGAGCCCGAAGGGGCTCTCACGTCTTGTAGAGATTTTGCACTGCACATATATGTTACGATTGTTAAACACTGCTCACAGTGGCTATGGTGCTCGTATATTACTTGTATTTAGTTTGCGCATAGTATACTTTATGAGTTAAGGGGTTAAAATATAATGATGTATATAAAATGACCGTGTTCTGATATCCGTACCAGCTGATGCGCTTGTGCTACTTCTACATCTTGCATAAATTCCGGCGGAATTTCGATTGGAACCAAAAATTGAGCCAAGTAAGTTCGGGTCTGCAGTTCTTTGACGCGTGGAAACAACCATAACAGGATCGGATACACGATTCGTTTGTCGCCTTCGACTAAACCTTGACGGAAGAGGCTTCTAAAATCAAATCTCGATGCCAAAATTTCAACGCCAAACTTGATTCACTTTTAAGCATCGCAAGAAAATTCTTTCAAAGACTGAAAATTTTAAATTGGAGAAACTTTCAACGAACCCGAGTTCAAGACTCGGTTGAGTCTGCTCCAGGCTTGAGCCATATTTAAAAAAACGTACAATTCATCCGGATTTGCCGGAAACGGAAATCGGTTGATGCGAAGAAATGTCAACAGTCGAACGGCAGTTTCGTCCGACGCTTCCTGTCGGATGTCGATGTGTTCCTAAAAATATATAAATTCAATCTTCATAAACTATAAAATTGTCAATTTAAAACATTTAGGTTTTGTGTCGTTTTTCAAATTCTTAAATTATATTTCGAATTTTCTAGTTTTATTATATTTGTGCACTTTATATGCTTAAAATAAACATTATCTTAAAGTATAAAATTATACCTGGTGACACAGTGAAAAATTTCAAATTAGCAATTGATGCTATCTTTTAAAGTATAATTAAGAGTCGACAGCTACTTGCATTTTCGACTATATAGCTGCGTTTTGAAATGTTGGCCCATGTAAAGATCAGGGGTGGAACGTTATTTTGCGGGGTTAGTATAGTATAAGCATAAGCGTTAGACTATTGCTGAGTCGTGATGGTAAACGCGTCCCACTCCAGTCACTGGAGTTCGAATCCTTGCATAAAAGTAGGTTTCAGATAAATTAGAAAATATTCATGTGATAAAGGGTTAAAGTAATTTGTTACCTTCTGTTCCACACTACAGAACGCATCGCTCAACACTTGAATGAGTTGAAATGAATCTAACGAATCAAATGTAATTAAATTAAATTTTTGATCGAACGGTGGTGCACTCAGCTCGTGCACAATTTGTTTCAATTGTTCGGTCATATTTTGAAAAAATATTAATTTAAATTTAAAAATATTATTAATAATTACTGCTTAAATAAATTTTGACTCTTGTGCACTTTTCCTCTTCATAATTTTTGGGGCCCAAGTTACTTTTAGGGGCGTCCAGGTGTCTGGTTGGTCTATAGAAAAGTAGGTTTAGATTTTAGATTACATTTTTGCTTAGGTTTAGGCTTACGCTCGAGAATACGCTTAATTGTTACGCCGCTAAGTGTATCATTGGCCATTTTTGGAATAAAACAGTGCCCCGGCTACGGCCGTCAAAAACCGATCAGCCATGGGAGTTGAAAAGTTGTGCGCTTTCGGCGCAATTTAGGCCAACTATACCGTTATACACGATTATTTGGTTTCTCGTTTTAGAGGTTTCTTGGCTTATGTATAGTACAGGGCCGGGACAGTAGTATAAGCGTATTCCTAAGTCTAAGCCTAAGCCTAAACAAAAATTAGTCTAAAGCTTTACTGACTCTATTACAGCACCGCCGGAAAACGATCCGGCCCAGTTCTATACATGTGCGGTTTCTTTTGCTATTATATATCTCAACCCCGAGGTATGTGGGCCCCTTTTTTGGATTGCTTGCTTTGTCCCTGGATAATACTTTGTTGCAGGGTTCCAACTCATAGAGGGGATTGCGATCCAGATATAGCCAAAAATTATGCCAAGCTTAAGCCATTATCTAAACCAAAGTTAAACCAAAGTTATAGTAAAACGTAAAAATTTTGAATACCAGAAGGTTTACAAGGATCGAAGTTTCTTCGGTAAATATTTCGTCATTTGGCGATCAGGATATTTCTTTTTAGGTATATGAGAGAGTTAAGAATTCTATACTTGATTTGTTTGAATTGGCATATTTTCTAATTACCGTTTTGGCCCATGCATAGGACAGAGCCGAAACAGTGGTATAAGCATAATCTTAAGTCTAAGCGTAACACTAATCTTAAGATTGAGCCTATTTTTAAGCCTGAGCCTAAGCCCAATCCTAAGCCTAAGCCTAAGCCTAAGCCTAAGCAAAAAAGTTAGTCTAATGCTTAAGCTTGCTCTATTAGGGTACCATATAAAAACGTTTTGGCTTAATTCTATACATAGGCCACAGTTTTCATCGGATATTACAAATAATGACAATGCATAAGTAACGCTTTACCGTCACCAGGGTAGCAAAACTATGTAAACTGCTGATCAATCTTGGTATTTCAAGTCTTTCATTTCAGCAGAGCGCATGTCAGTATTTGTGCGCGGTAATTAAACCAAAAGATTGCCATAAAGTTTTCAGCAGAGGCATACAAGAATTTTCGTTGACTTACAAGCAAGGTTGAAACTTTTCTAGGGAGGCCAAAATTTTCGCAGGGGGGGGGCTGTGCGACCCTGGCCCCTTTTTGGCTACGGGCCCACAAAATAATATTTTGGATTTTACTTTGAATGGTTTTGTTGTATAGAAAAGAAACGCTTAATATTTGAATGTTGACATCGGGAAAATATGGTCGACAAAATTTTCGCCACCGATTCCTACATCGAATACTTTTTAAGTTGGGTTGAAGTCAACTATTTTTTGCTCAAAATTAAAATTTTTTGAATTTAAAATTTTGATCGAACCGACAAATATTTTTAACCTGGGCGGAGTTTAACTTTGTGGGTGTATTTTTAGACTTTTACATCATAAAGTCGTCACGTCACTTGTGAACGTTTGTATAACTATATTTTCACGCCCTCAAAACGTTAAGCTTTGTATTTTTATTGGCTTAAACGGAAAAAACAGTTTTGCTATGTTTTTGAAGTAGATATTTAGTATTTCAGCAAGGGCAAGGGCGGATATTGCGTAAGCAATTTAGGCCAATGTAAAAAACTGGGGCGGAACAGTATTCCTTACGCCTAAGCCTAAGCCTAAGCTTAAGCTTTTGCGCAAGAATGAGCATATTTCTAAGCCTAAGCCTAAGCCAAGCAAAAAATAGTCTAACGCTAAAGCTTACTATTTTCTAGTTCCGCAGAAAAACGTTTCGCCCCTGATTTTTACATGGATACAATTTATTACATTTTTAGAAATACTTTGAAATGAAATCAGTTTAAAATATACACGACCTATCCCAACAAGCGGGTCTAGAAACCGGACGTACGCCCCGCAACCGAAAATTTTTGTGTGATAAAATGGCAACGTTCCTACCTTACAATTTTCCCACTCAGAAAATAAGCACACATATAGCATACCGAAAAAATTGCGTTTCATAACTTTTGCCACATCCTGCCGTCTCCGACTGAAATTCCTGGATCCGCCGCTGCCTATGACAAGATAGCTATAGGTGCTACACACATTTGAGAATACTGAAACTAAAAAGTTAACTTTGACTGCATTTAATTGTTATTTTTTTTGCAATATTATTATATTTAGTTTTAAAACATAAAAAAAATGACAAAAAATATTGCAATTCTCGTCGTGGCAGCTTTATTACGTGGATCGATGCAGTGTATATCACCACAGACCGGATTGCCGGATGGAAAAGATTTACTCGAAAGTAATAACAGTGACGCTATCGCTCTCGTAGGCTTCCATCCAATGCTTAGGCTTCCCCTGCGTACCGTACGCCGCTCCACGTTGCTGACGGCGGAACACAGCGGTAGATCACGAGCATTTAAGCATCAGGTACAACCGGAGATCTGCCTCCGGCTCCGGCTCCGGCAGAAAATCGGCATCCGCCTCCGGTATTTTTCACAAGCATATAACGCAACCGTAACTTTTATTTCTAAAGCCCCAATTCACACGTGCAAGTGTTTTCAGCGAAAACTAACAGATCCAACTTGTAGCTACAATTTTGTAGTTTGTTTCGAACAAAATTTTCACGCGTAAGTTGTACCTGCAAGTTCTCGCTATGACAATTATTGACGCGTTTGAATTATATATTGTCCATATTCTCAAATCCTTAAAAAGCACCAATCATCAGTTAGCGATCGGTTTTCAAACTGACGAACATCAGCAATTGCAGTTCTCAAAATTGGTACAGAAGTAGGGCAAATCAATCGCGAACAATGTGCTGAATTTCGAACCTCACGATGTGCTGGTTCGAAAGTTACAGACCTATTGCCAACTGGTGATAGGTGCTACACACATTTGAGAATACAGTCTTAGGCGTTTAAGGGTATGAATTATTGATTTTAGAGCTACTCAAAGGTTCTGCAAGCTTAAGCGAACTTGGAGACGGCCGGCGATTTGTAGACATCGACGATCCACGTGATTTAAATTGCCGGTTTGATTCCGTTTGTCGATGGGGCAGTGACGGACCTGGCCGAAATCCGTGGTATAAGGTGTCCGGAAGTCCAAACCAAAGGCTGTGGAAACGATATACTGGCAATGACGTCATACCAGGTACATGGGGTGGATCATGGCTTTAGCGGATGCTCAGGCAGGGTTCTGCTGCAAAGTCGTCACAGCGGCGGATTCAGAATAAATATTATATAAAAACCTCGCGAGCGAAGCAGCCGTGAAGGCAACCGTAATTTTATGGCACAAAAGTTAAAAATTATAACGTAGGTACCTTATCAATTTTTCATAAAAATGTTCTCAGGGGAAGGCACCACCGCGAATATGGTTTCGCATTGGAAGATTTCAATTTTGAATTACCGCTCCCGAGACCCTTGAAGTCCCGGGCCTTAAGGCAGCGGTCTCGCTGGCGTCCATGACGATCCGACCGTCACCTAAAGTTGAAAAACTGACAGTTTGAAATTTTTTAAATTTAATTGAAACTGATGTATTTGATTCGTTATACACCCGGTGGCGGATCCAATGCGGACACCGAGGTCATGCCTTCCCACAGGGATCAAAATCTAAATTTTGCAGAAACATTTGGTACTAAAATTACGTTACGGGTGATATTTTTGGGTCTGCCAGCTTTACTTTGTAGACCGACAAACGAAGTCTAAATAGGACAACTCAAACAATTATTACGCGTATACGCAGTAGAACAATCTCCCCAAGACGTTGGAACCCTCCATAGTCGGAAACTTATAGTCGAGCGGTGATGGAACATGCTTTTCAATCCGATGGTCGAAGAATCAGCACGTAGATGGAAGGCAAATCTCAGATGAAATGGAAAATATTCATACGGGAAAAGGTTAATCTTTGTGTTACAACTTGCAGATAATTTTGCCATTCACGCCAAACGAGCAAACGCCGAAAGTGATTGGTTGATGAGCGATCAAGTTCGTTGCTCAGACGGCGGTGGGTCAGTGCTGCAGTTTCGCTATTGGCTAATGAAACCTGCGAGCGTAAGTGTATAAATCAGCCAATAGTAGGCTGCAAACGGAGGTGAAAGACACCGGAGCCGGAGATCAACAAAACTTGCCGGAGCCGGAGGTGAACTGGAGGTGAAGCGAAATTAGGTTGTTAAAATGTTTGATTCGTAAATTTTAGCAAATATCTGTAATGTGTATCTGAATCGTGTTTAAGTCTGGAATACAAGACATATATGTCCGATTCCGTCTATAATACTGAGAGACAAATATTTTAAATTGCGAACACTGCTTCTTAAAAAGCAACTTGTACTATGTATATGTGACGGCACCTCCGTATGGGCATCTTCACATTTTTTTCACGTCTGAGATTTCGACAAATGGAATTCTATGTTCTGAAAATTTTTCATGCTCCAACCAATGAAATTTCTTTATCCATGCACGGAATGTACTTAATATAAAGTACTCCAACCAATGAAATTTCTTTATCGATGCACGGAATGTATTTAATATCAAGTACTCCAACCAATGAATTTTCTTTATCGATGCACGGAATGTATTTAATATCAAGTACTCCAACCAATGAAATTTCTTTATCCATGCACCGAACGTCCTTTATAACAAGTACTCCAACCAATGAATTTTCTTTATCCATGCACGGAAGGTACTTAATATCAAGTACGCCAGCCAATGAAATTTCTTTATCGATGCACTGAATGTATTTAATATCCAATACGCCAACCAATGAAATTTCTTTATCCGTGCACCGAATGCCGTTTATATCAAAATTCTGCACCAGCATTGAGTATTATAACGGTATTCGATTGGTTAAATTTTAGTTCAAAGTCTGCGCTGTGGACTCAGTCTCGCGTCGGCGAACGTTGTGGTGCAGCCGTGAAATATCAGACGATTTTCCATTGGGTCCTGGTTCACCGTCATTAGTCAGCGTAGAAATACCTGACCAAGATGAACCATTTATGGTAGGAATAATCATTGGCGTATTCAAGGGGAGCCATTCCTGCTTTACCCCCCCCCCAACAGGGATGAAATCCAAGATTTTGTAGATATTAAGATTAAGGATTAAAATTGCGTTTGGCTTCTTGTTGCTTCGATCACAAGGTTTTTCCACTGTCATCTATCACACGGTAACCCACCTTTCAGAAATTTCTGGATTCGTCACTCGGAATGATTGCTGTTTATTATCTATTGATATGCGGCCAATGTAAAAGAACAGGGGCGGAACAGTATTATAAGAATATTCTTAACCTAAGCCTAAGCCTAAGCCTAAGCGTCAGAATGAGTTTATACCTACGCCTAACCCTTAGCCTAACGCCTAAGCCTAAAATTTTAGCCAAGCAAAAAAATAGTCTAAAGCTTAAACTTACTCTATACTAGTTCCACAGAAGAACATTTTGACCCTGATCTTTACATGGGTGTGATATGCTTACAGCTGTGTTATTCAAAAAATTCAATACATGCCCATTTCCTGACTGCACAAACTGAGTCGAAATTCGACTCCACCAAAGTCAAATTCGATCCACTGAATCGGTCGGTGAGTCGAATTTGACTCTGGCGAAGCCGAATTTAACTCAGTTTGTGTAGTCTGGAAAAGTCTATTTCGGAGACATTCAATTATACTCACCATTTTTTGCAGTGTAAGCCTAAGCGTACGAATGAACTTATATTTAATCCTAAACCTAAAGCAAAAAAGTCGAAAGCGGACGCTTCTTCTATTGCAGTCAAACCGAAAAACGTTCTGTCCCTGATCTTTACATGGGCCACTTCATATAAAAAGTTTGGTCAGACGTCTAGAATCCAGATTGTTGAGACCGGGTTAAGCGTGCTTATTCTTGTCCCGCCACAAATTTTAGGAGACTCCAGACATATCCGCTCGATCTTACTCTGCAAAAAATGGTGAGTCAATTTGACTCTCTCCGAAATAGGCTTTTCCTGACTACACAAACAGAGTCAAATACGATTCCGCCAGAGTACAACGTGCGACTCAGTGAGTCGAAATTGACTCTGACCGAGTTGAATTTGACTCAGTTTGTGTAGTCATGAAAAGCCTATTTCGGTGAGATTCTCAATTTGACTCACTGGTTTTTGCAGTGTACAAGTTGTCTAGGCTCCTTGCTCGAGCGAGAACTTGAAAAATTTGCGGTTTAAAATTTCAGCTTGCTTACGTTCCGGTTGCAACTGGCGGATTCATAGCTATCGATGATTTATCATTCGATTCATACGATGTCCGGTGCGATATTCGACCCCAAACGACAACCGAAGAACCGGAACCGGTGGTTGAAAAGTTAAATTGCGACAAAATTGAATGCGACTTTAATGACGGTAAAATGTTGAAGCTAACGGTTTAGTGCTAAATAAATTTTTACGTTTTAAAATGTTGTTTTAAGCCTAAAATCTTAAACGGTATCACGGCAATTCGTCGCCCGACAACTTGTAATTCGAAATCTCATCGGCTCGACAATTCGTCGCCCGACAACTTGTAATTCGAAATTTCATCGACTTGACAATTCGTCGCCCGACAACTTGTAATTTGAAATCTCATCGAGTCGACAATTCGTCGACCGACGACTTGTAATTCGAAATTTCATCGACTCGACAATTCGTCGACCGACAACTTGTAATTCGAAATCTCATCGAGTCGACAATTCGTCGACCGACGACTTGTAATTCGAAATCTCATCGAGTCGACAATTCGTCGACCGACAACTTGTAATTCGAAATCTCATCGAGTCGACAATTCGTCGCCCGACAACTTGTAATTCGAAATTTCATCGAGTCGACAATTCGTCGACCGACAACTTGTAATTGGAAATCTCATCGGCTCGACAATTCGTCGCCCGACAACTTGTAATTCGAAATTTCATCGACTCGACAATTCGTCGACCGACGACTTGTAATTCGAAATTTCATCGAATCGGCAATTCGTCGACCGACGACTTGTAATTCGAAATTTCATCGAATCGGCAATTCGTCGACCGACGACTTGTAATTCGAAATTTCATCGAATCGGCAATTCGTCGACCGACGACTTGTAATTCGAAATTTCATCGAATCGACAATTCGTCGACCGACAACTTATAATTCGAAATCTCATCGACTCGACAATTCGTCGCCCGACAACTTGTAATTCGAAATTTCATCGAGTCGACAATTCGTCGCCCGACAACTTGTAATTCGAAATTTCATCGACTCGACACTTTGTCGCCCATCATTATGCTTAGGTTTAGGTTTAGAATAACGTTTGGGATTAGGCTTAGATGTATTCACCTGCGTTAGGAAACTGTTCGGCGGTATGGTTGTCGGGCTGTGAATTGTCGCAGATTCAACGTTAGCATAACTTTAATCATTAATTTTGTTTATAAAATTTATTTATGAATTTTGATTTAATCGTTTTACCCTGTTGTGTTACAAACTATTAAGAATAAGCCTAAGCTTAAGCCTAACGCTATTAAGCCTATTTTATATACCAACTGAGCCTAAATACTATATTAATCTATTCAATGGTTAGCGTTTATAATTTTGTTTGGAGCACATTCGATTCCTCAGTTACACGGCAAAAAATGGTGAGTCAAATTGACTATCTCCGAAATAGGCTCTTGACTCTGGCGGCCTCTAATTTGACTCGTTTTGTGTAGTCCTGCACAGCCTGTTTCCGAAAGAGAGTCAATTTGACTCACTGTTTTTTGCAGTGTAAATTTAGCTATAATTCTGGTTGTAGATGCTATTAAGATGCTTCATATGCTTGTGAATGTGTGCTATATATTTCTTTTTCTGCTAACTGAACAAGCTTCAGTTAAATCAGGATTAGATATTATGCTTAAACTTTGGCTTAGGTTTAGATTTAGGTTTAAGGCCCGTATTACCAACTATCGATAAGTCTTTAACTTTCAAACCAGTGAATGGCAAGGTTAGAAATTTAGCACATTTTTCACATTTCATTCGTCCTACTTCCACGCCATTCTTTAAAACGTCAATTACAGGAGAACGTCGGTTTGAAAACTTATCGCTAACTGGTGATAGATGCTATCCACGGCAAAAATGGTGAGTCAAATTGACTCTCTCCGAAATATACTTTTCCTGACCACACAAACTGAGTCAAAATTCGACTCCGCAAGAGTCAATTTTGACTCAATGAATCGCTCAGTGAATCGAATTTGAGACTCCGTTTGTGTAGTCCGGAAAACCTATTTCGGTGAGAGTCAATTTGACTCACCATTTTTTGCATTGTACGTATTTGAGAATACGGGCCTAGGTTTTAGGCTTAGTTTTTTAGGTTTTGAATCCAAAACTGAAAATAAGTTGCAGAGTAAACCTTATTGATTGCAGCGAACTCATGCTCATATGTTGGATTGGGCCGAGGTGCGGGTGCAACAAATGAGTTTCGAATTCGGCAGGGAAGACTCGGAAATCCTGGAACTGGAATACGTGGAGGTAAACGCCTGACAAGTCTATGGCGACCACCACACACAAAAAAGTATTTCTGAATTTATTCAGAAAAGTGTTTTCTGTGGCAAATCTGAAAAGTTTTGCTGATATTTAAGACAATTTTTCTAAAAAGAAGTGGAAACCGTTTATTTTCAGACTTTATTTAAAAACGTTTTTTGAATACATTTCTGTTAAAACAGAAGTACTTTTCAAGTGCACCTTGCTAATCATATTTCTCAAATGTAAGAAATTTTTTTTAAATATCAGAAATATTATTTTGAGTGCGCTGTTTTATGCTCTTTGGTTTGGGTTTTGGTATTAAACCTAGGCTTGGATAAGTCAGTGCATTCATAATTAGCATGAGAAGAAACATTTTGCAATAGTTTTACACTTACATACACGCACACATACATATACACTGCAAAAAATGGTGAGCCAAATTGACTCTCTCCGAAATAGGCTTTACCGGACTACACAAACTGTGTCAAATACGATTCCTCCAGAGTAAAATGTGCGAGTGCAGTGGGTCGAATTTGACTTTGGCGGAGTCGAATTTGACTCAGTTTGTGTAGTTCTAAAAAGCCGATTTCGGAGAGAGCCAATTTGACTTACCATTTTGTGCAGCGTATACATATAATATGTACTTATTTATATAACATGTATATTATATATGTTTAAAATTGCCAAATTCAATAGCTGTGAAAAACACAGGTTGATTTTCAAGAAATGTTCATCGCAAAATGCTGATTTCTGGGCAATGAAGTTTTAAACAATACTGCATTTTTAGTTTACTATTTACTGAAATTACAAAACAAATTTTTAAATTGTAGCACCAGACGG
Organism: Enoplolaimus lenunculus; assembly: GCA_030248215.1. Taxonomy (NCBI): domain Eukaryota; kingdom Metazoa; phylum Nematoda; class Enoplea; order Enoplida; family Thoracostomopsidae; genus Enoplolaimus; species Enoplolaimus lenunculus. The sequence goes on from JASANG010001789.1 coordinate 43,714, forward strand.
CGGTATGTACGCCGGGGTATATTTGGCCCCGCGAGGTCGAAATGGTCCAAATGGCGATGTTGCGATCCTTGAAACTGACGGCTTTGATATCAAACAACGACGCAATTTGAGGTTGAAATATTTTGAAGCGACTCAAAACCAGCAACTCCGAGTCGCTGTCAACGACATTGACAATATCGTTTGGGAGTCAAATTTGGGGGTCACCGCAAGGGATATTAATTGGCGTGTCGCTGAAGTCCCACTGCCTGCTGGGGTCAGAAGAGTAAGTCAGGTTGATAGAGACTGGAGCCGGGTACAGATTACACTGTAAAAAAATGGTGAGTCAAATTGACTCTCTCGGAAAAAGGCGTTTCATGACTACACAAACTGAGTCAAATTCGACTCCGCCTGAGTCAAACGTGCGACACAGTGAATCGAATTTGACTCTGGCGGAGTCGAATTTGACTCAGTTTGTGTAGTCAGGAAAAGCCAATTTCCGAGAGAGTCAATTTGACTCCATATTTTTTGCAGTGTACTTTTAGGACAGCCCCGATTTCTGTTCGGACTACACAAGGGTACCGTTAGGTTTTAAACTATATTTTTTGCTCACTGTTATTTCCAGTGAGTTGATTTTAACTCAGAATGTGTTGAATCGCTCAGTCAGAGTTAGCACTTGCCGAACTCAGAATTGTGAGTCAATAAAACTCACCCTGGCTTAATTTTTCAACTTACCCGGAATAAACTGAACTCAGAGTGAGAATCAACTCAACTCAGAATGTTAAGTGTTGTAAACTCAGAAATAACTAACTCTCTAGCTGAGCTGATTTATCAATTCATTGGAATTTACAGTGTAAGGCTTAGGCTTAGGTTTACACATGTTCAACGTTTAGTCTTTTACAGTGCTTTAGACTCAAGCTTAGGCTTAGGAATATGCATAATCCACGGCTACGACCCTAAGGAAGCATTGGTTGTGGTTGAAATTACAAACACTGAGACGTTTTGTATATATTTTCACCCATAACTACAATTTGGAAATGCAAATATTCACCAATATTTAATTGAAATTTTCACCGGAAAAAATGATAGAATGCAGTTGAAAGTTAATATAGAACTGTATGTACGCATTTATTTTTTTAAGTCTCAATAGAACAATTACAGCATATCTGTACACTGCAAAAAATGGTGACTGAAATTGACTCTCTCCGAAACAGGCTTTTCGGGACTAAACAGACTGAGTCGAAATTCGACTCCGTCAGAGTCAAATTCAATTCACTGAGTCGAACGTTTGACTCTGGCGGTGTCAAATTTGACTTGGTTTGCTTAGTCCCAAAAACCTATTTCAAACTGGATCAATTTGACTAACCATTTTTTGCAGTGTATAGAAAAATTGATAATTAACAATGAGCATATAAAAATAGCATATTATGAACCCAGATTTTTACCGGAAATCAAAACTTATATCCGGTTGCAAGTATGAAAAAGGTTAATACCAGACAGTACTTGAAATTTATTATTTTCATTTTTTAGCTGTATATAATTGGTGAAAACAAAGGCGAACAGTATGGAGCAATGGGGATTGATAATATTCAAATGTTGGTACCTGGCAATGAAAGAAGCAATTGTTTATAATTCTTTATCATATGATGCAGTTTGCTTGCTAATAAAATGATGCGTTCCAGGTTTGTGGAAATTGGTAACGTATGGTGCGCTTATTGGGGTGAGATGGCTACTATCACACACAGTAAATTCAAATGAGTTGATTAATCAATTCAGCTAGTGAGTTGGTTGTTTCTGAATTAATATCAGAAAACATAAACTCACTCTATGTTGAGTTGATTCTCACTGTGAGTTAAGTTTACTCTGGGTGAGTTGCTTAATTAACTCAGAATGAATTGAATCAACTCAAAATTCTGAGTTCTGAATGTCCTAACTCAGACTGAGTGATTCAACTCATTCTGAATTAAAATCAACTCACTGAAATTTACAGTGCACTTAAAGTGCATTTAACAAACTATTTTGGGGAGTCGTGGATTCGAGGTGGAGATTATATGGATACTACAGTTTTTATGCAGGACTGTCACTTAGGAAACCCAGGACGGCATTATTAAGGAATACAAACAACGATTTAAAATGTCGGACAAGCGAATTGAGATAGATTCTCAGGCACCAAATGCGTCCAGGTTTTTGGTGGGTCTGATAAAGAGTAGATTTAGATTCTAGATTACATTTTTTGTTTAGGCTAAGGCTTTAGGTTTAGGAACACATTTTGCAACGCTTAGGCTTAATAGGCTTAGGCTCAGAAGTACGCTTAATCTACTGTTACGCCCCTAAAAGTAACATTGGCCAAATGTGTCGTGAAGCTGTTAACCCCTTCCCACATTGAGTTGCCTATAGGCAACCCAGCGCTGTGTATATACGTAAAATAGTATATATCGCACTGTGTTTAACAATAGCAACACGTATACATAGTACTTAATCACCACAAGACGTGAGAGCCCCTCGGGCTCGAGAGTCATGCTCCTATAGCTGAGTGGTAATGGTATACGCCTCCCACTCCAGTCACTGGAGTTCGAATCCTAGCAATAAAGTAGGTCTCAGGGGAAATAGAAAATATTCATGTGAGAAAGGGTTAAGTGTTCCAAATATTAATAGAAATTATAAATCTCTCTGCACTGCAAAAAATGGTAAGTCAAATCGACTCTGTGATAAATGGGCTCTACGGCACTACATAAACTGAGTTAAATTCAAATACACCAGAATCAATTTCGACTCACCGAGTCGCAATGTGCTTTAACAAGTTTTAAAATGCGACTGGCTTCTCGCTAACTTCGGTCGCGAGTTTGGGGGGGGCTATCCGTGGCTGCTTCGGCGCTGCGAGCAAGTTTTACTAGTGCGGGAGAATAAAAAGTGCCAATTTGGCTACACAGGGGCTGCCTCCTGCATATGTCTACCTATGGACTTTTAGCCTATGCGCGAACCTAAAGCCTTCACCTAAACTTTAACCTACAGCGCAGGCTCAAGCTTAAGCCTAAACCTGAGTGTAAACCTAAACTTCTGAATAGCCTAAGCTTTTAGGAAATTGCCATATTACCTGGGAAATTTGGATTTTGCCAAACACTAAAAATAAAACCGACACTTGAAATTCGGCAAAAGTTTTACTTAATTTTGACATATTTTTCGTGAGTAGGTTCAAGCGCAAAAGAGGAAGACAAATTTTACGTCATATCTCTCAGCAACATTGAAACAAACAAATTGTTTATTGTTTGATAACGAGGTTTCCAACAGACAATTTAGTTTCTCAAATGATCAATATTAAAGTCTGCGGTATTTTTAGGTACTCGTTGAACTTTGCAATGGGACATTTGATACCTCAGAAGACAACCATGTCATAAAAAACTCGTCGTATGTCCGAAATTGGCTTAAACTCAAAGTCCTGTCTCTGCAGCCCAGGCTCGGTTACGGTCATTCCTCCGGCCCATGTATAGAACAGGACCGGAACAGTAGTAAAGCATATTGATGAGCCTGAAAGTCTAAGCCTAAGCCTATGCGTTAGGATGAGCGTAATTCTAAGCCTAAGCCTAAGCCTTAACCTAAGCCTAAGCAAAAAATTTAGTATAAAGCTTAAACTGACTCTGTTGCAGCACCTCCGAAAAACGACCCAGCCGTGTTCATGGGCCTCCTATCGGTTACTGGTTTACGTTACATACTTAGCTAGTCTTCTAAGTAATCGGCGTTTGCGCGCACTATAAAGGGTAAAATAGCCATTCAATGGCGAGTTATTGAGTTAATATATTTTCTAAATTCGAACTTCCAGATAACCTTGCACGTCTCCCTGAGGTCGATTCGCACGTTACCGTGGTATTTGTTTTTGTTGAAAATTTCCGTAGGGTATTATTTCGTCGTATTTAGCTTCGGCTGCATATCTGTAAGAGTATGATCTGCGTTTAAGTAGTTCCTCCTTGACGTATTTGATAGACTGGTCACACCTGAACAGATATGTGTAGAGTTATGTTGTGTTTGAAGCGGGATACACCGACACCTTAGCTTCGCTGAGTTAGTCTATGTAGGAACCGGGACTTCAGACCTTTCAACTAAGCAGCTGGAAAAGCGGGTTACGGGTGGTTTCGAATTAGCGACCTTCTTCGTGTCAGGCGGACGCTGTTATCGCAGCGCCACGCAGCCCGCCTCTACTACTGTTTCTGTTGTCGACTATATTTCGACCGTATGCTGCAGCTAGCATACATACAGTGCACTACACTATATTGCATGTGCACGTAATGGACAAGCATATTTTACATGCTTACATGCCCTTATCTTCAGCAAGGTTGTACCTTGACTGTCCATCTTATTTCCGACTGGATACCGTGTTCATAGCGAAGCAATTTTGCCATTGCGCTACCATTTGTGACATGCGGATGCATAGAGATATGCGGATGCTGCACATCGGTTAACATCACTGCTGCATATGTAGTGCCTTCATATGCAGCAGCAGTAAAACATTCAAGAACCAAGATAAGATACATGTGTATAATGTTGAGGTTCTTATAATGCATAAAACAGAAAAACTCATCAGTTGACTGTTACGCGGTGTGGCTCGTCCACCGAGTTTAAAATCTCCAAAGAGCGTCCCTCGTTTTCAGCTGCTAACTAAGAACTAAAAACCGTCGTACCCTAGTCTACCCAACTTATCACAACGTCGTGGTAATTAACTTTTGGCAAAGCTTCAACCAGAGGTCGTGCAGACCGTATAGTACCAACATGGAGGTCCCGCCAAGAGGGGCACTGCAAACAGCAAGCCAATGAATTTGGGTAGTTGGATTTACGGTACGAGACGACCGCCTGTAAAAAAAGGGATGTCGGTATATGTCCACGTAAGTGTATATAAAGCAAATGTTGCCATGCCTATGCACATATACTGGTATAAGAAGTTGTTACAATGACCGAAATGTTGCCATGCCTATGCACATATACTGGTATAAGAAGTTGTTACAATGACCGCGTGGTGTAGTGGTAGCATGCTTGGCTCGAGCGCAAGAGGGCCGAGGTTCAGTTGCCGGCGTGATCATTAACTTTGGGCAAAACTTCGAACAGGGGTCGTGCAGACCGTATATTACCAACAGTTGGCACGGGCATAGCCACGATTTCATTTCGGGAGAACAGCGTAGTGACCACTGTAGTGCAGTACACTGTATGTATGCTAGCAGACAGCATAGGTCGATAGTTTGAGCGGCGTGTCATGCTGATGCTGTACATATGCAATAGCGGTAAACATGAAGAAACCAAGATACATGTGTATAATGTTGAGGTTTTTATAGGACATACAAATCTAAATACTCAGTGGTTGAGTATGAGGCGGCGTGGCTCAGTGGGGCAAGCATGTGAGACATGCTTGTCCTGGTGCACGTAACTGGGTTTTTCAGCTGCTTTGTAAAAGGTCTGAACTCCCGGTTCCTTCTTATACAGACAAGTGGTAGCGCGCAGGGTTGATAATTCGACACCTCGTTAGAACACCCTTCATTTTCAGCTGCAAGAACCCAGAAGAAAAAACTATCCCGATCGCACCTGTTTAGACGGACAAGCTAGTGAATCGGTGGCTCAGGTCTCGTGACCGTTAGAATATTCATTGTAGCCGTAAAATCAAACGCGCTCACAAAATGAAAAGCAGGTACGTATATTTAGGAGATCAGCCACGTACATTACAAATTTCTATGAGGACTGAATCTAAATTATTTAGTTTCGTGAATCCTAGTGCAAAACCAGTACGTATGTATCTAACTTAAAATTTTCTTTAAGGTTTGCAATTAAAAGTCGCTGGAAAACTTCATAGTTGGCAACCTATAAGTGAATTTACCGGTAAGAACTTTATTATTTCTAAGGGCCTCAAATTATGTTTTACTGTGCTGTCACTGCTAGCCGTTATACGCATTTAAAGATTTGATATTTGTTTGAACGAATCGCCGCACTGCAAGAACGCATGAACTTGGAGGAAATTGCAATATATTTTGCGTATTTTTGTTCATTTTAAATCACTGCGTTCTGTGAGTTGTATGTATTTGCCGTAACAGAACAACTACGCTTTATTGTGTTTTTTGGCAACAATATTTCTTGGATCATTACGCAAAAAATTGTTGTTTAACAGTGTGCAACATCATATGTATATGTATACTTCAAAGGGACTTCAAATTATCGTCTGTCTTGGCGGTTTAAATTGAGTGAATTTTCGTTAAGTTCCCATGTGACCACTGGCCTCTGTTGAGTTCTCGAATGGATGTATAAGCACGTAGTATGTTTTATATTTCCTTTGTAACGCACATACGTATAATTGTGTACGTACGTACATGTACATATATTAACTATATTTAGAGTTTACTGCATATGTTATGTTATATAGATTCGAGACGTATTTATGTACGTGTAGGTTGTATATATATTAGGATGTATTTTGTAGTGTTACAGGTTTTAGTCATGTTTTATTGTAGGTGTGTCTGTTCAGTTGGTTCTCATGAACCCTTTTCCAGTTGCAATATCCGTTTAATATATAAATACGGTTTCAGTCCAGTCAAAAATTTACGACCCGGCTTCGGCACCCGGTAAATTAAGTCCGGTTGTATCTAGGATCATGCCAGATTTTACATCTTTCCGTTTGGGCGCTTGTTTCTTTTCTTAGAAGAATACTGAACGCTCGTGTTAGTAGATGTTTTTTGTCTTTTGTCAACGTGTCTGAATTTACGTACCGTAGTGACCCGAATAAGAGGGGACTGATATTTATTTGACCTCTCCAGAGGGTGCCCTCCTGTTATTCGGTTACGAACTGTTATTTATTTTCAACCCGTCCTTCGCCACCCTTCGTTACTGATATATATCCGGTATTGTAACTGTCCGTTGAATTTGTTATGTCTAGGAATGTACTTTCAAAACTTAAGTATGCTTTCAAGTTCGAAACTCAACTTTATTTGGGCCTGGTGTCATGTATGCACTGCAATTAAGAACAATATTGACATTTATGGACTCTAATTACGGTTAGGGACTCTATCCACTTGCGGACTCTTATTAGGGATACAGACTTCTATTGATTGAGGCTCCAAATGGGGACCTCCTCGTATTCGGGTCACTACAGTACGCCGTTTAACACTTTAGTGTATGCAATGTTATAATATATATATGTATCATACAGTGTATAGTGGTTTCATTCGTGCTTTGCATGCAGTTTTGGTTTCTATCTGTTGTTTCATAGTTTTACCTTGAAGTGAAAGTATAAAGTTGTGTACTGTGTGTGTGTGGGTATTTTGACATAATTAGCACTTATCAACAACGATTTTTTCTGTGTACAATTCATTGCTCGCTTATACATGGGAAAATGGATACTTATAAATACATACGAACGATAAGATAGCATATAAGACACACTAGCGCATAAGTGATGGTTGTGGTGTTCAAGATGTTATGGTGCGGAAACGAAAATATTGAATGAATGAACGGACGGCATAGTGCTAAGCTTGTCAAGTGAGTATTTTTAGAGTTGAATATTTACAATTATGCATGTCAAACGGTTGGGTTCAGTGGTCAATAATGAATTTAGATTGGTATCCATTTTTATTCAGTAATAATAACAGGCTAATTATTAGTCAAGTATCCGTGGCCGTTAATGCAGGTAAATATACGAAGTTCGGTCGTCGCGGTACGTAAGTTTCGGGGTTGAACAAGTTTTGGTCTAAGTAGATTTACAAATCTGGGTATTTTTTTAAAGTTGTATATACGTACTTTGTAGTGTTATATTCGACGTATAAGTATGTTTTATTGGGATTTGTCTCACTGGGCAAGAATTCGGTTTGTACAAACTAGGGATCGACCGGATCCGAGATCCGGATCCGGGCCGGATCTCTGCAATTTTTAAGATCCGGATTCGGATCCGGTAAATGCAAAATTTTGGATCCGGTCGTTCCCTAGGGCAAACTGGAACTGGATTATACCGGAATCGAAACAGCATATTTATACTGGAATTGTAATCGAAAACGGAACTTGAAATGGTCGAATGAACGAGCTCGCGATGATTTTTGGTACTATAAAAGTTAACTACAATCAATTATTGATAAGTTAATTCATCGAAAGCAGTTTAATAGATAAATAATACAGAACTTTATACAACGTATCACAACAAGTAGGATTACAATTAAAATGTCAAAATTCTGATTGATTGTGCAATCGCAATCGGAACTCGTTTTGAATTGGAATTCTAATCGGTATCGGAATTCCGGTTGCACCCTGCAGTGTAATTATAAAGCAGTAAGTATGGAAAACTTGTTTTCGAGTCATGGTCCGAACAACATTATTTAACCCATGTCGATTACAATTGAAAATGTCAAAGATCTTCCTATCTACCCGAGTATGTAATGAACATTACAAATATACTATATACCAGTCGTGATGGGACTACATGTATTGAGCGAAGCTCGAGCACACGTAAGCAGTTAAGCTAATATGCAAATTAGTTACTAGCTAACTATTCATTTATTGGTTGTGGAGGTTTGTAAACAAGTTATTCAGATTCATCGCAATCAAAAACCTTCAGTAAACCGTAATAATCTTTGAAGTAATTTAAAAAGTACTAATTTTGTCTTATCAATTAAGAGAATATGCGAATTAGCTAACTGTTCAATTATCAATTTTGGAGGTTTGGTAAACAATTTATGCAAATTCCTTAAGCCTAAAAACACTTTAGTGCTGAAATTGTATCGCTTTTAACCGTAGTAATTAGTGAAATATTGTAAAAAGTCCTAATTTGCAAATTAGCCTGTAGCGAATAAACGGCTTAAAATTTTAAAACCCCAATGCGAGGTTAACATTCCAGGGTAATTGGCTTTCAGACAAAAAAGTTTATCAAAATCGGTTCAGCCGTTCCTGACATCCATTTCGGACGGATATACGGACGGGCGGACTGCCATCTTTCGACCCCCAAGTACAAAACATAAAACGCTTCGAGAAACTTCGAGCTTCGCTTCGCTTAATTATATACTTGTATCGCATATTTCTACCAGTCCAGTTTTGTGTCTTTGTGTTCAAGTTTGGCAGTTTTCACTTGGTATACTTGCTGTGTTTCGCGTATTTATAAACGATATACGTAGTAAATTTGAACTCAATTAAATATGAGTAACCGCATACTGGTAACGTTTTATTTTGCTGATTGTATTCGTTTCATATTATATATGTATTTATGTATATATGTATATATCGATGAGTGAGGGAGTTGAGCATTTATGTTGGTACTTATGCTTTGAATGTACGTTCGTATATGTGGCTGTGTAAATTGCTACGAAGGGTAATTTGTTACGCACACATCGCTTTTGTATTTAGGGATTTAAAAGAAATGGTCACTGGTCAGTGACATAGGTACCGAAGCAAAAAAGCTAACGCTACTCCGGATATTATAATTCGCTTGAACAAGATGTATCAACATTGACCATAATTGAAAATAAACAATCGAATGTAGATTTCTATTCCGTGGATAACGAAAATCTAAAATACAGCACATTAAGCGAATACATATGTTCAACTAAGGTTTATTTCACCAATACTGCAGCAAAAAAGACAATAACAATTAATTTTTTGGTTGCGTGTACTTTTCACTTTCCGGTTCCGAGTCTGGTAATTTTGTCAAATTTAGGTTGTGGTAATTTTGCCAAATTTACGTTCCGGTAAATTTTAATGTCGGTTGCACCATAGTGTTGTCGATATATAAGGGTATCAGTCAAGGTTCCACCGGTATTCCTGTTCCGGCATTGCAGAACGCAGGAACTGGAATTTTTAGGGCGTTGTGCCAAATCACGCACACACACATATATATATATAGACATTAAAAATTTTGATAAATGCTAAGTTATTAGTCGAATTTCACGCCTTCATCTCGTTCAGTTTAGTTAGTAAGTTGTTAAATTGAAACTTTTAGTGGATGATTTTATTTTAGTGATGAAAACGAAAAAGAAATTGTAAAAAAACTCGCCCAAGATACTTTATTATTAATAGGTTAACTGAAAAGTGAAACGGGATTTCGGTGTTGAAAATTAATTTCAATTCTGGTTCCTGTTGTTGTTGTTGTTTCAGTGAAATTTGTCCCTGTTGAAACCTTGGTTTATACCGGCAAAGATGTGCTGTCTCGGTTGTCGGTCAAAAACCGACATCCAACCTACTGACGCGGAGTAGTTGTTTATATAGGACACGGGTACGTATTTCGTGGTTCGTGGCATGTCATAATCAGGGTGCAACCGGAATTCCGGTTCCGGTTCCGGCATTTTTTCACCTTCCGGTTCCGGTAAATTTTTACCGGATTTAAAAATTCCGGTGTTATAATTTGGCCGTTTTCTTAACTTTGCTAATTTTTGTAAATATAAGCCATTGATGGTGGATTTCACTTCAGTCGATGATGAAAATCTAAAATATAACAGATAAAATAAATACCTGTTCGACTAAGGTTATTTCACAAATAATAGAGCAAAAAATAAGATTAAAATGAAATTTTTGGTGAAATGCATTTTTCACTTTCCGGTTCCGGTCCGGGATCCGGTAAAATTTTCAAATTCCGGTTCCGGTAAATTGTAATTCCGGTTGCACCCTGGTCATAATATATATATTATATACGTATATTATATATAATATATATGTTTAGTATAATATTTACATATATATACGTATATATAATACATATGCGTGTCGTGTACATATATACTCATACGTTTATATATACGTATTTTTCAGTAATTTTTAATGTTTGTATCGTTTTTTATTCAATTTGCGTTGTGAGGGGTGTCACATGCGAGCGAAGTAAAATTGTGTTGATGTTTGCTGAAAATTGAATTTGATATTAACTGAATGGGGGTAAGGCTTAAATTTAGTGGCTGTCATGCATACGCGTGATTCATTGTATTCGTCGCTCGATTTTAATTATATATGCTTTTGGACGCTAGTTTACGCATCCCGTTGATAAAGTTCCCCCGCAATCTGCGTATGATACGTTGTGCAATAATAAAATAGGCTTTAGGTCGGGGTTTAGCCTAAGTTTAGGTTTAGGTAAATAATAATGTGGGAAAACTTTTATCAACTGCATGGCGTTTGCCTTTTTGGTTCTATGGCTTGCACATATATAACTTTCACTATGAGAACTACCGTTGAAATTTATTACGGGCTTGGACAATTTTTTGTCGCGTTAATGAAATGAATTCGATTGCAAATGTACGAAATATTCGATGGTGACCGCTAATGTAACTGAGTTTCCAGGATAAAGGGTTGTCTTAAACTAGTACGCACTTATGCCGACCGGTAAGACTAAAAGTTAACGATAAAGAGACGCTGCGAGTGGATTAAGTTCAATGCCTATGTTCAGAGAATAAGGTATATTATATATGTATATATACGTATATGTATATATTTTGTTAGGCCGGAGGTACGGATTTTGGACCCCTAGTTTGTTGTTAGTGGTATTCGAATTGTTTTGATTTAAGCAAACTGACCGTTGAGTTAGTTGGCACTCTAGGGTACGTGCCCAGTGCTGTGTGGTGTTCAAGTTTTTTTGCTAACGTGTATGTCGGGTATAACATCGAATGTTGTTTAGTTGTTTACACTAATTTAGGAAGTAATTGATGTTGTTTTTTAATTCGAACTTAATTATTAATCGTTTTAAGTATGTAATTATATGGTTTTAAACCGTTTGATAATAATAATAATAATAATAGCCCATGTTAATATGTATAACTGGGCCAAATAATTGTATCTTCATGGTTATCTATTGATGTTTGGCCAGCTATATTTTAATTCAACTGGTCACTGGTTTTTGAAGGCACACATGGATGATATTCAGCGCTGTAATTCATGTAAAAGTATGTCTGTAAAAGAGAAAAGTTCAATATTCTAAGAATTCGTTCGTTCGGTGTAGCGAAGTTTTTATGCTCGCGGCTGTGGTTCCCGTAGTGGGGTAAGGACCCATGTTCGAACTGCCGCCCCCCAAACTGACGTCCTTCACATTTTTTCCAACGCCACCCCCTGTAAACTGAAAATATATCTACAGTTCCTAGATTTAGATTTTTTAAGTATACTTAATTTATATTAGTTTTAACGTCGCTCATGAATTGTAAGTCGTTTTGTCACGTTTCCGCCAACCTTGTTCCCACTGGCAAGGCAATGGGGGGTGCTTGCCTTGTCAGCAGCCTATTGAAACTCCAGGATGGCGGGCGACCGTTTTCCACGCAGTTGCGGACCTGGACTCATTTAGCTGTATATATGAGATTTTTTTAAAGACGTTTTCAGTTGTAATGCTTGGAGTTGCTTTATGCAACCGGATAATCGAGGAAAACTCTACGAGTAAACACCAGTTGTACTTGGTTGGTAGCCAGCCAAGTGGGTTTTATAATTTAGCCAGGACGTAAATGCCATTCTAAACGTTCTATCATTGTTTATGCGTCAGCGTTGAGTTGGCCATTGGCCATTGGATTGTAAATAATAAAATGAATATATACAGTTTCTGATAAAGGCTGTATTACACAATAACAGTTTCTGTATGTATTGGATGATTCATGGGTGATTTTTAATTTAGTGTTCAAACGACAAAGTCTAAAAACGCCGTCTTTCTGGTTTGAATGCTCAGTTATATTTTGGGTATATATGTACGTTATTTATGTGGTAAATTGTTAGGTTTGGTTGTTATGGCAACTAGCCAGTTTGAGAACTGAGATTGGGTTCATGTGCGGTGCATGAAGCATGCATTTGTGGGGTGACTCGAGGGTTGGTGCGGTGTCGGGCGGGGTCAGGGTCGATTAACGGTCGTGGTAATTGAAATATTTGGATTTGAAATTAGGTTTGTTTGGCTTGAGGGTGTTGTAGGTATTAATTATAGTGCTTGTTTACAGAGTATATGTAGGTATATGGTTTAGCTTTTCGATTGCGTGTGGTTTAACTAAAAGTCTTGAGTATCTATTTGAGCCAGGTCGCAGATTTATTGGTAACAGCGCTGCGAGAGCAAAATACGTTTCGTAAGAGTAGTATAGGCATAGGCACATTCCTATGTCTAAGTCTAAGCATCTATGCTTATAAGTAAGTCCTTGGCGTAAGCAAAATTATTCTACTCTAAGCGGAAATTAGAAAAGTGCCGGGGTAACTTGAGGTGGCGCTATGGTTCTGGTTAACGTCTGGCACAGTCCGTAGCTGTTCGGGGTCTGTTGCTTGCTGTTCGGGGTTGTCCGGCGTTAGTTGGAGCCTGAGTCAGAAATTTAAATTTAGACGGGATTTTACAGTCAGAATCGAAATTTCGATGGAACACCTACGGGCAGACCAGAGTTTGTTTATATCGCATATTTCTGTAGTGGCTTTTGTAATTGCTGGATTGGCATGGATGTCGTTTGTTTGTGTATTTACGGCTGTTATGTCGTTAAGCTATAGGTACGACGAGCATGGATGGGAGTCTCGGTCTCGGCTAGTCTCGTTATTTGGCAGGTCTGAATTTTAAGGAGTCTCGGTGGTTTGGAACCGAGACCAGAAGTCGACGACTCAGTGAATGTATGGTTGTATTCTTGAAGGAAGTGATTGCCGGATAAATAAAATTTCGCTGTGAATTTATGATTTTTCATACTTAGACAATAATTTTGCTTTGATATCCTGAAAAAAAACAAAAAGAAAGCTACGAAAACACGAAAAGCTATACAAAAGCATTAAAAATAATGACGTTTCATGGCCGGTTTCGGCAGTGAAGTCCTAGTCTCGGTCTGTCTATCAAAAAACATTCAAAATAATGACGTTTCATGGCCGGTTTCGGCAGTCAGGTCCCAGTCTCGGTCTGTCTATCAAAAAACATTCAAAATAATGACGTTTCATGGCCGGTTTCGGCAGTCAGGTCCCAGTCTCGGTCTGTCTATCAAAAAACATTCAAAATAATGACGTTTCATGGCCGGTTTCGGCAGTCAGGTCCCAGTCTCGGTCTGTCTACCAAAAAACATTCAAAATAATGACGTTTCATGGCCGGTTTCGGCAGTCAGGTCCCAGTCTCGGTCTGTCTACCAAAAAACATTCAAAATAATGACGTTTCATGGCCGGTTTCGGCAGTCAGGACATTTTGTTTCTGTTTGTTTGTTTGTTTATTTATTTGTTTGATTGATTTGTGTATTAAGCATTATTTATGTGAGGTCTATTGTTAGTTTATGAGACATTTGAAATTTAATTCTCAATTGACTGATTTGAACTCAGCTAAGCGTATTTAGTTTGCGTCGGCGATTTGGTAGTAATTCTACGCTGCGCTAGACGTTGCGCTAATAGATATAATCATTTAAATAATTAAATTGTGGTTATTATGCGGACGACGGACATATTATGCTTTATGTCCAGGTGTATGGGGCATTTTTATGTGTTTGTTATGGATATGTATGAGTTGTATCATATGGTTTTCAAATCAGTGTCGTTTCAGTAAGACTTGAGTTGTATTGAGCAGGTTTAAACGGTATTGTGATTTAGATGTATATATCATAATATCACTATGACCTTATTTGTCTCGTGTCAAGTGACTAGTTAGCTACGTATACATTAACAGTATCTTAAATACGAATGTATACGACAGGCAGGGAGCGACCAAATATTAATTTTACCGGATAACAGAGTCCATACTAGACGAGCTGCGACCGGATGTTAACAGGATATATATTTGATCTCAGTTTGTACATTGTTGTTACTAGTATTTAAGGACGTGGAAGACTATATATACCTATTGTCTACTGAATTAAAATTATATATAATTGTTAGTTTGGATATTTTATTTCAATTCAAAATGTGTAGTATTGCCGTATAAAAACGAGCAGTTTTGTGTTATTCGGAACCACAACCGCAAAGATTCTTTATACAGTAGGTTTATACCGGAACCGGATGTCGGCTTTTGCCTAAGTTTTAGGCTTAGACGTACGATTAGGAAAACGCTTATGCCAAAAACGATTGTCTAAGCCTTATCTTTGAACTGAAGGGGACTGAATAAAAGCCTGGAGATCTGCTTATTGCAGTTTAACTTTATGGCCCATGTATAGAACAGGACCGGAACAGTAGTATAAACATATACCTAAGCCTAAGCGTAAGGATGAGCCTATTCCTAATCCAAAACCTAAGCGTACGCCTATGCAAAAAAAGTTAGTCTAAAGGTTAAACTGACTCTATTACGACTCCGCCGGAAAACGATCCGGCGCTGTTCTCTACATGGGCCCAAGTTTATTATGAAAAAGATCTGGCACTCCCGTCAGATCTCATCAGGGTGGCAAAAAAGGTTCGGATTCGGATTTGGTCAAACTGTGGATTCGATGCCACCCGGGATCTCATATAGTCTAACACTATTGTTTAGATTAAGATTATAGCAGTGTCGAAAAAGATCGGTGTGTCGATTTTAGCTACTTTGAGCTGATGTAAAAACACTTGGGATTGGGCTGTGGTCCGCTGGGCTGGGAGGAGTTGTGTTGTCGAAACGAATCGCTCAATTGCGTGTCCGTTGATTTGCAGTATAAAGACACGTTGTCTGATTCAAGTGTTCAGTGTCGTTGATCGATGCAGTTTAAGTGCAATGTGTGTATATATGTGTATATATCTATATATGTATATATCTATATATGTATATATTTATATACATATATGTATATCGTATGTAAATAAAACAAAAGCTGCTTAGTTTGTTGTTGTTTGTTTTAAATCGCAGACAGAGTTTAAGTGGAAGTTGGGCAGTTGGACCAGGTGTATATAGTTAGAGGACGTATACCTGAGGTGGTCTCGGGGGGGGGGAAGCGGTCGCCCGTCCAACCCCTCCGAAATGTTTTGTGTGCAGTTGATTTTTGGAAGAGAAAAATGGAAAAATTTAAAAATTCCTGCACGAGTTGCAATAACTGTAAAGTCCGCCGCCCCCCCAAAAAAATTCCTGGGACCGTCAGTGACGTATACGTATGTATATTTGTCAGGATTTGGGTTGATATGTATAGGTTCGGTGAACGAGGGGTATCGGGTGAGCAAATATATAATTTTCAAAAATGAAAAGTCGATGGTTTTGCTGAAGTTTCGGCTATTCTGAAACCTGTGATTGTCCAAAAATGATTAGATTTTGAAAATTAAATTCATTTTACGCGTCAAAAGAACGTTTTCAAGCAGATGTTGAGTTTGCTGGAAATACGCAGGTGATTGACGATGAAAATTCCCAGGCTTGGTTGACGTTTTGTATTGGATTTTTTTGCCTGCCGTTAATATCAGTTGGTGTTTGGAATAGGTTTGCAATGTGCGCCAGGTCAAATAGGTGGTCAGCAGGGTGCAACCGGAATTCCGGTTCCGGCATTTTTTCACCTTCCGCTTCCGGTAAATTTTTACCGGATTTAAAAATTCCGGTGTTATAATTTGGCCGTTTTCTTAACTTTGCTAATTTTCAAGAATCTCTTTTGAAAGCCACTTGTACTCCGAATATAAGCCATTGATCGTGGATTTCACTTCAGTCGATGACGAAAATCTAAAATACAACAAATAAAATAAATTCCTATGTTCGACTAAGGTTGTTTCACAAATAATAGAGCAAAAATACGATTAAAATGAAATTTTTGGTGAAATGCATTTTTTCACTTTCCGGTTCCGGTTCCGGTAAAATTTTCAAATTCCGGTTCCGGTAAATTGTAATTCCGGTTGCACCCTGGTGGTCAGAGATTGAAATAAACGAATGGAATACTTGAATAAAGCATATAGCTGATTTTTATGAATCTACGACAAGTGGTCGCTTGATAACTTGTCGCTTCATAGTGTCTTAAAACCGATTAAAAAATCTAAGCATAATCCTAAGCCTAAAGCATAATGATGGACGACGAATTGTCGAATCGATAAAATTTCGGATGATAAGTTGTCGGTCGACGAGTTGTCAGGCGACCAACTGGTTTGATACCGATTTTTATGCGAAATCAGACTGCAGAAATTTAGTATCAGTTTTTTTTAGTTCAATTTGAAATACATTTGACGAAAAACAATATTCATTGTCATTTTTTTAAGTTTTTGGCTTGACGTTTGTAATTTTTCAAGGTTATATAGTATGTATATATGTATGTATGTACGTTTGCACAATACATCGTATGCGAATTCTAGCAGAGATATGTGCAGATAGATACAGCAGTCGGACTCATGTGAAATTTATTTTGACGCATCGAAACGTTTTTCTAGATACATAGGTTTATATATTTATGTATCTTTGAATTTACCACGTATATATGCATATTTTCACTTGAACATGGGTAGGGTGCCAGCGGAATTACCATTTGCCACAAATGGAATTTGAAAAATATAGCGGAAACGGAACCGAAAAATGAGAAATGCATGCCGCCGAAAAGTTCATTTTAATTTTAATTTTTGCAATATTATCGGTAAATTAACCATAGTTGGAGATAGGTATTCATTTTATCTGTTTTTTTAGATTTGTATAATCCATGAAAGCGGAAGCGCAATCTACCTTAGATGGTTTATTTTCAGCAATTGTCAAGGTTTACATATATAATGTACTATTCGAATGAAATCTATTTAATTTTTATCGTCATTTTTAGTAAAATATTTTAATTTCTACTTCCACCGATCAAAATTTAATATGGGAATTTTTTAATTCCACTAAAAATTGACCGGAACCGGGATTCCGGTTGCATCCTGTCCATGGGGTGAGGTCTGACAAATCGTAATTGTATTTGTCAGGTACAGGTATAATTGCCTTATGGCACATTTGTTAAGATTTTACCAGTTTCATTCTAAGAACCAATATTTAGTCGTTGTTGGGGCTGGCTGGTCCCACCGAAACGATATCTGTTTACACATGGCACTGTTTTAGTATGTAACATACGTATACGTACGTATGTGTTTGAGATGGAAGATTTTTGTACATCTTGTGTCTACAGGGGGACGTTGAGTGTTTTTGGACCACTTGAGATTTTGTTGAAATCTCACAGTGTGGCAACGTTTTGTTAAATTTTCGCTGTTGCTTTCTACTCACTGAGCTTAGTTTAGATTAATGTTGGGCGTTGTTTTTGAAGGTTAGCTTGCGAAATATGTAAATGGTTGACGAGTAGTATTGTGGGGTATCACGACCGGTTCTGGCCCGGTAACTCGTCGTCGGACAACTGGTAATCCGCGAGTTTTTGTCGACTCGACAATTCGGCGGTCAGCATAGGCTTAGGCTTAGGATTAGGATTATGCTTAGATTTGGTCACAGGCTTTAGGAGACTGTTGGGAGACAAGTTATCAGGCGACGAATTGTTGGTAGATTCGCAGGGTGGACCTGACCTGGTCTGCCTGGAATTTCCGAACGGCACGCGTCCATAGCAAGTTTCAGTATGGTTCTTCACCGAACCACTGCGGTCGGGTCAGCTCAGTGGTTACAGCAGCAGACAGTGTAGTTTAAATTCTGCACCCTTTTCCATAGCTTTAGGGGCAAATGTTGCTCAATGAAAAACAGGGTTACGTGTTCTTAGGAATCAACACGACTTGCTTCGTCATCAAGTTTAGGCTTCGCGGAACAAGGCTCTGTAAAGTTACAGAAGTCTTGTGTTAGTTCTATGTGATTAATAATAGCGTTTTGCCAAGGTGCAACCGGAATTCCGATTCCGGCTTTGCATTCCGATTCAAAACGAGTTCCGAGTCCGATTTCGATTCCGGTTGTACAATCAATTGGATTCGGAATTTTTAAATTTTAATTATTTTAATTCTATTTGTTGTGATATGTTGCATAAGAATTCTGTATCATTTATCTATTGAATTGCTTTCGATGAGTTAACTTATCAAGGTAAGCTTTACAGAACCAAAAATCATCGCCAATTTGTTCGTGCGACGTTTTTGAAAACGGGTGCCAGCCAAACAGACACCCTAAACCAATATTATATCTGTTAAGACAAATTAGCCGTACAGTCACAAAATTTCTAGTTCCGATTCCGATTAGAATTCCGGTATAAATTTGCTCTTCCGATTCCGGCATATATAATCCAGTTCCGGTTTGCACCCTGGCGTTTGCTGACTTTGTGGCGTGCAACCGATCCGTTTTAGCGTAAGGGATACTTTTGATGACGTCCGGCGTCGTCCGTCACTGTGCGGTATTGTACGCAAATTACTAACGTATGATACCGTATAGTGACTGACGGTGACGCACAGCGTCGGCCGGCGCCACACAATGGATTTGTCCCGGATTGCGTCTCAGTACAGACGAGCATCTTTAGGCAAAAATGAGTGTCCCTGTCCTAGAGCGTCCTTGGATGTCAAATGCAACATGTAAGGTGTCCACGGGTGACATAAGTTTTAGCTATTGTCCTACTTTCAGGTTGCAGGGTGCAAAACGGAACTGAATTTTGCCTGGAATCGAGAGTGGAAATTTGAGGGATTATACTTTTTACATACATATGTACTGATTAGTGTACATGTCGTAGGCCAATCTGCTATTAAGGCTAATTACAAATAGGCCTAGCCCAATCTGTTATTGTGAGCAAATAGCAGTTTGGCCTAGGCCAAATAGCGATTGTAAATTATAACAAACCATCAATGATGTTTAACGATGATTGGTTAACGTTAACGGTATTGCGTCGGAACCGGATATCACTTTCTTACCGGATATTTAAACGGAATCCGGATGTGGTTTCGAGGCCAGTGACTCACACCGTTTTGATTGCGTCTAAGCCTACCACACCGTTATACTGTCTTATCAGTTCAAATTTCAGATAACGATATATAGTATGTGTTTGTTTGACATTTTTTTACATGGGCAGTATATATACATATATAATATATATAATATATATGTATATACATATATTTAGACAGTACACAGTAAACACAACTCAAATATGATGTGTGCATCTTTGGCAACCCACGTATAAACTGTTTGTTTGACTATGATATCGGCTTTCATATCTGAGTATTTTTTATGGAAAACTGATACGTATATTTTGAAATTTTCATATGGTTGATTATTCATTGTTGTTTACGTACTACAGTTGTTGTTTCGAAGAGGGTCAGATGACAATAATTTATATTTATATAGTGCGTAATATACTCCTCTGTCTTTGGGAAACTGTTTGGGGTGTCCCAGTATAGGATTATTTTCGAATCAGGGTCGTCGGTTGTATTTTTAAACATGGTAAATGGGATACTCGATTAGTTCTCTGCCACACTTTTGTGTATTATTTTGTGAAGCGTAAGTTTAGGGTTGGACAGATGCTTATAAGCTGTATCGTAAATGGGAGTTGAGCAGACTGAGTTCTTCTAGCATTGTTTATCTGGTATAACTTACGTTTGTAGGCATATCTGTCCAGGACAGGATGCAACCGGAATTCCGGTTCCGGTTCCGGCATTTTTTCACCTTCCGGTTCCGGTAAATTTTTACCGGATTTAAAAATTCCGGTATTATAATTTGGCCGTTTTCTTAACTTTGCTAATTTTTAAGAATCTCTTTTGAAAGCCACTTGTACTCCAAATATAAGCCAATGATGGTGGATTTTACTTCAGTCGATGATGAAAATCTAAAATACAACAAATAAAATAAATACCTATGTTCGACTAAGGTTATTTCACAAATAATAGAGCGAAAAATAAGATTAAAATGAAATTTTTGGTGAAATGCATTTTTCACTTTCCGGTTCCGGTTCCGGTAAAATTTTCAAATTCCGGTTCCGGTAAAATTTTCAAATTCCGGTTCCGGTTCCGGTAAATTGTAATTCCGGTTGCACCCTGGTCCAGGAGTTAAAAAAATAATCAACTATTTGGTGGCATTGCCTGGAATGGTTGCACAATTGTTTCTATTGCCGTTTTCGTTTCTGATTATTGACTAATTGAACAACACACTGTTAAGTTTAGGGGCATTCGATGATCGTGCAGCCAAGAACGTGTCGTCAGACATTAGCTTATATGGTATAAACTTGTATAAGTTGAGGTAAATATTCAGAGAACACTTTCCATATAGTTCTAATTCACGAGTGACGCGTATAAAATTGGTGTCGCCGTTCGAACAGGGCAGCATTGAGAATGTTATCACTATATAATATATGTATGTATATATATGTATATATACGTTTTTCAGGACCAAATTTTGTATTGAACTGTACCTATATTTTATCATATCATTTATAATTGCATTGTCAACACGGGTTTAACTCGACTGATATTTTATAACAGTTTACTCTCTGTTTACTATCGATATTTGACTATATTGACTTGGAGTTAACCATATTCGTTATTATTTCTACTATTGGCGGAGTGTTATTGGCAGATAAACAGCTTTAATCGTGCTTATTTTGACCGATTTCCATTGGCCACTGTGGTTTCGAGCGAAACGATTGTTTGGTTTTGATTGGGCGGTCGATACGTTCGTCTTGTATTAAAGACACTGCCGATATATGATTGGTTCATTGTGTTTGTCAGCGAAGCCAGGCTGCTCAGTTTTGTTTTAGTAACGTTTGCCATTGGTTGATTGTTGTTTAGAAGCAGAAACGTACCACTACTGCGTAGTAACCGTATTGGCTGATTTTGTTGAGCACGTAATCACAAAGTTTATCGTCGAAGCCGTACAGTTTTGGGCTCGAAACAGTTTAATTAGCTTTTGTAACATTTATTCGGTGTCAAAAATGCAAACAGCTGGAGTGTTATTCGTTACTGTTGTATTGGTGCTTGTGCCAGACTTAATCTCAGGTGAGCGGAATATATGTGGGACACGAGTGATTTGTTTGGATTTTAGTAGACGGTGTTCCTTCTTTGTTTTTGTGTCATTCTTCTTTAGCCTCAGTTTAACTCTCTCTCTCTCTCTCTATATATATATATATATGTATATATATATATATATATACATACAAATATATGTATATACTTAAATCTGATTTTTGTCCAAAAAATTTCAGGTCAACGTGCTGGCGATCAAATGTTCAGCACAGGCGGTTCGGCGCCTCAAGTCAAAATCAGTGAAGAACCGTACGAAGTAGCCGGTGTGACACCGTTAACGACCATTCAATGGATCGAACCGGTCACTAAGCCGATCTATTGCGTCTCGGAAGGCGCAGTATCGCTGGCGTTCTGGTGCGTCGACTGTAACGCAACCGCGTCGCCTGGCGATCGACAACTGATCACAGCGCTCGATTCGCGCGCAGTCGATCAGTCGTCGGTCGCTCGACGTCCAGTGTTGAAATTGCGCGATTTTGCCGTTAACGGCTCGGCTGCGAACGGTAAAATACTCGCATGCAACGCGACATATCAAGATACAGCAACAGGCGAAACGCGCGTTGCAATCGCACGCGCTCGCATCGTCGTTCAGTACGTCGGCAAACCGACAATACTGAACGCGGCGAATAAAGCGCCAGTGTGCGATAACGACAACAGCGCCATCGGTCGCGTAAGCGCCAATGCCGCTGCGGTCGGTATTGCGCCGACAACGCGATCTGGATGTCGGTTTTATATGCAAACGCTCGGTGTGAATAACGGCGGCACGTCGCTTCAGTTGAAGTGCCGCGTCGACGCTAATCCACCAGCATCGATGTACACATGGTACGTGTCGGGCGTACGAATGCAAACATCCGAGTCGTTGGCTGTCACACGCGATATGCTCGATCAAACGATCGCGTGTAGCGCTCAAAACGCGCTACAGATTGAAAAAATGTCAGATCAGGTCCGCATTGCTGCGTGGAGTAAGTTGCGATTGTTGCGGCGACAGTTGATGTCGTGTATATACACAGTCGATTTTGATTTCGCATTCTGGTGTTCAAATTTTCTACAATTTTTTATTGCCCAAAAGGATTTTATTTGAAAACTTAAAGCAATGGATGGTTCGTAGCGTTCATCAGATACGTAAGTTCCCAACAAAGTTTTCAAGGCTTAGATGATGTACAACTTACTGAGAAATATATATGTAGAAAGTTAGTGCTGAGGACGCAGCGAATCCATGAGTTATAATTGTTTAGTCTACTGGTTCGTTGTTAGCATATAGGGCCGTTAGTTTGTTTGAAAGTTCTGTAGGTAAGTAAGTACTATTGTCTGTAGTGATTATTGCTGCGTTTTGACAGTATATCTCATGCATTTGAGATATTTTGTCAGTGCTGTAGCCATTAAAGCGTCAGTCACACGCGCAGGTTTATGCAGCGAGAAGTTGCACTTGCAGCTGCAAGATATTTTATTGATGGGTTTTCGAACAAATGATGCAACTGCAAGATTTCGCTGCAAAAACTGGCACGCACTAGTTGCTGCTGCAACATTATTTGTGTCAAAAATTTAGACAGGCAAAATGTAGGGACAAGTTGTGTTAATGTGTTTACGAACAGAACTTGCAGCTGAAACTATTCGCTGCAAAAACTTTCTC
This sequence comes from Enoplolaimus lenunculus, assembly GCA_030248215.1. Classification (NCBI taxonomy): domain Eukaryota; kingdom Metazoa; phylum Nematoda; class Enoplea; order Enoplida; family Thoracostomopsidae; genus Enoplolaimus; species Enoplolaimus lenunculus. Next base: position 67,028 of record JASANG010001789.1, read on the forward strand.
GTGTGAATGAAGTTTTGAAGCTTAAATGATGGCTGATGTTGTTTTAGTTACCCCGCGTGTGCGTCCGCTCAATTTCAACACACACCTACAAGAAGGCAATCGTGTCAAACGGATCGGTTCGTCGACTCGCCTCGAATGCGCCGGAGACGGAAATCCACGGCCGGTTATTCGATGGTTTCAAGGTTTGGCGGATGGCCGACTGTTGAACGCGAGTTGTGCTGAAGGCCCGAGTGGCACGTCGGAGTTGTACAACGGTGGCGGAAGCAGTGACGCGTTGTTGAGACAGCAACAGCAATTGACACAGCAGTATCCGGATGATGCGACGGGGATGCAACAACAACAAACAAATACTTATGTAAGGGCTCATGTTCTCAAATCCGTATAGCACCTATCACAAGTTAGTAATAGGTTTTCAAACTGACGAACTGCTGCAATTGCCGATCTCAAAATTTGTACAGAAGTAGAGGAAATCGAATGCAATGCTGAATTTTAGAACTCCGAATTCTTTGGTTCGAAAGTTACAAGACCTATCATCAACTGGTGATAGGTGCTACACATATTTGAGAATACGAGCTTAGGTTGGAAGTGTGTTTTTGTCTCTAAAGCTCATAAGGTTTCGCGGTGTATTCATTTACGTATCTTGTAGTACCAAAACATACGGTATATTGAGCCATTGTAGCGAAAAGTTTACATGGCGGCTGTGTTGCTCAGTGGTTAGACCGGCGGACCAGTAATCAGTACGTCGTGGGTTCGAACCTCACCGTATGAGCAGTAAAATTTTCGTGAAGGGCTCGGCTCTGACCAGTCAAGATTTTAGGGGAAATTGGAAAGGGTTGGGGGCTGGAATGCAGATAGAGTGACCGAGTTTTTTTAACACGAAGGGCAGGTGCTATTGTTAAGGAATCGCCGAACGCCACTGGGAGCGTAAGTGTTGAGCTAGCTGGCTAGGCCGTACAAAATTTCAATATGGATCGTTCATCATAGCAAGATGAAGAATAGAGTATAGTTTCCGCAGACGGGCGCTTAACGGAAAAGAGCGCAATCATGTTGCTACGTCCGGTGTATCCGGTAGTAGTTAAGATATATCCGTGAGAAACAATAATATTTTAGTATCGTCAAGACTCATTTTCAACGGCAACATACAGACTGGTAAGCTGTCGTGATAAATTTGCCTAGCCACATAGAGACAAGCGTTTCAGTAGAAACCCATCCTTCTCAAATGTTACTTGCTTTAGATAATTTTAGATTTTGAGTCTAGTGTTGATAGTTAGACGCTTGACAACATTAACTATTGATGGCTGGGTTGTAGAGACATGGCTTAGGTTGACCTCTTCTCGCTTATATCAATGGCAGGTACAAACTTACTGCTGATGTAGGTTTTCGGCGGCGTCAACTATGTGTTTTTGAAGCTCAAAATTGTGGATTTGACGCACACCATTATTGGCTTATGTGGACATATCAAAATCTCAGTTTTAACCCTATGATAACCACTAAGGGGGCGCTGTACTTGTCGTGGTGCCATGCATTAATACACGTGCGTCGTGGTACGCTGACGGACGTCGCTTAGCGTCATCAAAAGTATAGCGCCAACTTTGAACTAAAGTTAGAAAATTTTGCAATTTCCCATTGCGGTCGTGTTTATTTTCGCTATTGGGAAATTGGAATTCAAAATTGCTAGTCAAATTCCTAGTACGTTTTATAAAATGTTTCAATTTACCTATAGATCAAATTTCGTGTTTTCAATTTCCCACTGCTACCCTTTTTTCAAACTCAAGTTGGAAAAAGGCGTTTTTGATTTCCACAAGCCGGGCGCAAATTAATGTGGATGACGCATTAAAATGTGACTTACGTTAAAGTTATACATGTCTCTGAACTCAGCCATTGTCTTTAGTTCTGGAGCGTTATGTCGCATGGTTATATATTATGAATGAGTAGACATGGATAAATGATATTTTTCTCAAAAAATAATTTTGTCCGTAAAAATTACACCCCTCACACAAGATTTTGCGTCCGGTTGAAGTCTTTCTCCACTCTGTCGGATCCTGTCACTGCTCAGATGATGTGAATCATTGTCTGTCCGATCCTTTTACGTAAGTAAGTGCTGTTTGTAATGTTTAAAAAAGAAGTTTGCACAGCAGCAATGTTTTGTTATGTGGTGAAGCCGTTTTAAATCTTTCGGTTTTGGGTCCATGGTACCGTATGCCTCGGCACCCTCTGGCACGGGTTCCGGCACCTTGTCTGGCCCGGTGCCGAGCTTCGACCTCGGGACATCTCCAATATTGATTTTCTTAACAATGATGTGTTTCTAAGACTTTAGCATGAACTATGTACACAAACACATTTCAGCTAACCAACGGATCACGGAGAGTGAAACAGCTAACAAGATTGGTGAGCAGCTAACATAGCCTTCACTTGAATAGCACAAAATATTTCACTTCTAAATGTCTTTAAACTATCGTTTTTCTAGACTGTATAGACGCAGTGGGCTGATTTTATTTCGGGCGAAGGGTGCATGAAGTTTGGATCTTTTCTGTTATTCGTCTCCATTCCTGCGTTGCGGTTGCCCTGCAATGGTTGGATTTTGATAATTTTTGCATATTTGACCTTCTGGTTCGTCGTCACTTCATTTTGCGTTAGAGGCTGAAATTTGAATTTTTTAAAAAAGTCGATTTTGTTTAATTGTATCTTTGTCGGCGACATGTCTTTTATCCACTAAACGACGACTCGGAATGCTAAGTTTGTTGTTTTACTTAGGGTGGTGCTGTACTTGTCGTGGGGCGCCATCCGTCAACATACGATATTGGACGCAATTGAGCCTAAAAACTTCGTTGTCATTCGGCGCAATCCGTGCAACGGCGGTCATGTCCAATGTCACACGCTGACGTACGGCGCCACACGACAAGTATAATAGCGCTACCCTTACGGTGCATGCAAGATCGCCTGGAGTCGACAATGAATTTCGTTAACGCAGACTTTTAACCAACTTGACGCAGTGGTGAAACACTGTTCGAGTACTTCATAATCGTTATCAAAGATTAGGGCATTCTATAAGCAAGACCCGTTCTGTAAACTTTCGAATCAGTGAGTGGTGAGGTTTAAAATTCAGCACTTTTTCGCCATGATGATAAATGCTATATGTGCACGTTTTATGACAAACAGGTTAGTTTCCGTTCTTAATCAGTGTGAGCAGACTTGTGCAGTTCCAGTCATAGGCTATTACTCAATTTACCAAACACCAGGGCACTGATTGATTGGATATATGGTGATGGTTTTGGTTTTAAGCAGCGTTCCAACAGGAACTAAATTTCGCAGGAACCGGAACAGGAACAAGAGCCGGAATATGGAATAATTTTCATCGCGGTGGACTTTTTTAGAAAACTTATCAAAAATGGCTTCAAGGAACATTTCAGCTATTTCATCATCAAATTTTGCGAAAACACGTCAGAAAGAGTTTATTAACAAAATTGGACTAAACAAAATTGGACTGATTGCAAAAGACTCATTTCGAAATAACAATTTTTCAAAGACAACGTTTCCAATATTTAAATGATTATAAATAATTTTCCACAGAACCGTAAAACATTCCGGTTCCTGCATCTTTGACCGGGGGCAAAGGAACATGAACAAGAATTGCATTTTTGCAGGAAGTCCGGCCGGAACAGCAATTCCGGTTGAACCATGGTTTTAAGCATACAAATATTTATTGTACTGAAGTAGGGTTTGACTAAATATTCGACTTTGGCAAAAAATTGCCATGAGACACTGGAGTTTTTGCATTGCCCGATATTTATTGCTGAAATGTGTAACATAACTTAGCATTAAACTGGTGTAAATAACCAAAATTATAATATTTCACTATGACGGTTGTTCAAACTGACGGAAATCAGTATTCCGGGATACGTATCCGGCGGCTTCGGTATTTTTGAGTATCCATATCCGGTACGCAGCACAGCATCTACCTTGATTGAAGGGCGAACTGTTTGCTTAATATGTTCACCTTACATTAATTAGTTAATAATTAAATTTATAAATTTCAACTAGAGTTGCATCCGCATCCGGATATTTAGGTTATTCCGCGTATTTTCGCCGGAAAATTCCGGGTCAGGGTGTTTTTTAAATGTTGCAATTCTAATTTTATCTTCATCTGAAGACTTAGAATTGACCTGAAAACTTTGTTCAAATTTTAACGTTTGATAATCACACCGCCGAAATTTCAATGAAACAAATCTCAGTTGAAGAATTCAACTGACATCGAATATTGTGAACTGCAGTTTCAAGCAAGAATTTGAATTTGGGTTGACCCGACCAGAGTGTAATTTTCACCGTTTTGTTTTAATTTTCGCTTCTTCTACCCTAATTACTGGCGCTTAAGAGCTCTCAGACGGTGGTTTGGTGAAATGCGTTTTTGCAGAAGGTGTGCATGTAATTGGGGCGGATTGTCGGCATACGCACAAAACAAAGCTTTCTTTCGCTGGAAGTAACCGTTTTTAGGCGTGTGGTTCAGCATATTGTCATTGCTTTCCTTTCATTGCATGATTCGGATAAGAAACGTTTCAACCCTAGCGTTTGTAATCTATATTTGGACATCCACAGTTGACAAACAGGTGTAGTATATGTAGTTAAAAATTGAGTATATGGGACTATATATATATGCTAAACATAGTAGGGATGTGCCGGTACCAGTTGCCGATGCAGATGCCGATTCCAACGTTAGAGCATCGTGCTTAATGAACAGATAGGATACTACATTACATCATTATGGGAAGACTTAAACCCTAACAATCATTAACGATTATAATTTTTATAAGAACGGTTCATTTTAATTTGTTTTTTCAAACACAACCACAAGATCGATAACAGTGTCCTTGATCAGACACACTGCTATGCGCCCAGAAATGAAATTGATAGCATTCCAACTGACAGTTATGATTGTGCTATAAGTATCGGCAAAAAATCGGCAATTTCGTTGCAGTGCCGGCGCCGATACTCACGAAAAGATGCCGCTTAAGCGGCACATCCCTACATATTAAGCTGAAGTGGATGTAAAGATATGTTTCAGATTTTGGCCAAAGTCAACACAATGTCAAGTTAATAGTGACGGTTCAAAGTATACTTGGATTGAATCATTGCTTGTAATTAGAGCCCCATTCATACGCGCAAGTTTATACTGCAAGAACGAGCTGCTGCAAATTTTTGTTTGGATGTTAATAAAAGTTACAGCCGCAAATTGTCGACGCAAAAACTTGCACGTGTGAATGGAACTAAAAGCCATCTGAATGTTTCGAAGAATTTTATTTTTGATTTCTCTCTGCAAAAAGTGTTGCATGATGGTTTTGTTTCAGTTTGCATGTTTTTCTTTTTAATTTAAGGGCGTTCGATCTGGATGTACATTGACATGGGACGATTACACGAAAGAAGGCAGTTACTGGTGTGCGGCGTGTAATCAAATTGCAGCCGACGATTTGTTTTGTGTTCCGACGTACGGCCGAATCCCAGATGGAGCACCGAAAGTCCAGATACAAGGTGAGCCGCCAAAGTGTGTTTTGCGTAGAGCCGGTTTGTGCATATTAAAGGCTGCGATCGCCGCTTCTGTTACGTTCTCTTTTTACGTCATCCGATGACGTCTGCAGTAGCATAGCAAGCGCTATCAATTGTTTTTTCACGATCCACAGGTATATTGTAAAAATTATACAATAAAACAAACATTGACATTTTAAAGTTTCGAAGATGTTATTATTTTTCTGCCAACTCTGTTGAGACAAACAGTTTTATTCACCGAATTATTGAAAATTTTGAAAATTTTATAAAAAAATTAGCGGACGCAAAAAATTTTTTTAGGTTTTGGATGAATTTTGTTTTCTATTAGAATTGAACAGTGGCATCATATTTATAATAGCTATGAACATTCACGATTTTTACTTGATTTACAACCAATTTAAGTATTGCAATTGCAAAAATTCAAGTTTCATTTGGATGGCAATTGTAATCAATTATTTCGTTGAAAATCACAGATTTTAAAACAGCATAGCACTATCCTGACTCGCAGTGACTAGTTTCAGGCCGGCCGGAATGGATCGATTTCACACCGGAACCGATAGTCGATGAATTTGGCGAGCGCATACTGACAGATCAGGTTAAGCTTCCGGCCCGATTTTGTGCAAATCCGCGTCCGAACAAAATCTACTGGACTGTTGATGATCAAATTGTTCGCCCTGGACAGCGTGTCGAAAATTATGTCGCACTTCCGCCAAAAGAGGTTAGCGCTGGGGATAAATAAATGAGTTAAGAATGAATGAAAATATCAAACATATTTTTATTTGATTTTGTTTTTAATAAAAAAATAAGGTAATAAATATTGAGATCTTGAAAGATATTTTCAACTATGGGTAGCGCCGAATCATCAAATCATCAACTAGTAGTAGGGTTTCAAACAAGCGAGCTGTGGCATCTGTTGACTTGTATATTTAAAAAGAATGAGGTTATTTTATGCGTAAGAAATGCGCTAAGTTTCTAACATGATAGTTCGTTAGTTATCAAGATATAACAGCGCCTTGATTTGGACTTTATTTTAGATTTTCACGCTGGGCGTAGCCCGGATTTCAGAAAGCATGGGTGGCGTTCTATAAAAATTTCGACGGATGGGATTCTTGACTTGGTCTAACAACCCCTGCACAAAACCCCTAAGGGACAGTGTTTGACACATAAAACCCACCCATGGCTACACTCGTGGTTTACACATTTTGCGAATTATTTTAATTGTTTAGTTTCTCATCAACGGTTTTTTAATTGTTTTTTACAGAATACATCATTTCCAAATTGTTTCGAAATGGTACTGGAATTAGATCCAGTTGGTGCGAGCGATCATATGAAAGTGTTCAAATTGATTGCAGAAAATTCAGAAGGAACTATGGAACGAGAAGTCGATTTGAATTCAGTTCACGGTAAGCTAAAATGAGCGTGAAGCTATAATTTTAACAGTTTTAATGGTTTCTGGCGTTGTGCTCTCTGTGTCATCGTACGCAAATTGCCGTGTTGCACCAGATGACATCGCGAATAAATTTGCAAATAAAAATGTTTTTGATTCGCCGTGCGGGATTGTGATGTAAGTATAGCGGCGCCGTCCTAAAAATGGGTATTAGATAGGATGGCACCAAACCAACGGTTTAGTCGGTTCCGGATTTCAAACCATTATCAGTTTGTCGAATTCGAATCGTAAACATACAGTTTTCCGAATCTGAAACCGTATCCGAACTTTTGCTGAAACGTTGCTTTTTACACGAGTCAGTTGCCTTCTTGCCTGTCTCCGATGGGCGTTTTATCGGTTGCTTTGCATCAGCAAGGTCTGTTGAAACCTTGCGCACTGTCCCCCACATTATTTTTTATACTTAACGCTTTGTACCTGGTGCGATTGTTTAATTTCAGGCCATCAATCTGACTCGAATTCTCCCGCAAATATTCCGCTTGCAATTGGACTCGCAGTCGGACTGTTTTTGTTGTTTCTACTTATCGCGTTGATATTTTGTTGGTGGCGGCGTCTCGCTTGTTTTGCACGTATGTCTGTTGATTTTGTATTTGTTTTGATAACATACCGATTTATCTGTGTTTGTGTCTATTTTTAAAACGTCATTTAGATTAAGTAAAAATTTCGGTTTCTGCTGCAGTCTACACTGGAGGAATAGAAACAAAAAATACCATCGATTTTCTTCGCTGGAATTTTGGCGGTACTTTGCCGGTACCCGATATGTCTTCAAACTGTCGAACATCTGCAATCGCGGATTTAAAAACTGGCGCTAATTAATTTTTCGTGAAATGACGGAATAATACATTGGAAAGTCGAGTAACTACGTACATATACAAACATACATACATACATATTCCCAAGTTTCAAAGTCAGACTAACCCTGGCTGAGACTGGGATCTGTAATTGAAATAACGCAAACTGTTTTATGTTTATTGTTGTGTATTAAAAATATTGTTTTAGCAAAGAAATCGTCTTCTCAAAGGTATCACTCGAAGTAAGTATTATTGCTCTTTGTATATGCGATACTGTGCGTCACGTCCTGGGTGCAACCGGAATTTGGGTTATTAAATGAAAACTAGAGATGCTCCATGACCTGATCCGGGCGTTGGTACCTGGGCAGTGGCCAACAATTAATTTGGACAGATTAGCGTCAAATGATGTGTATTTAAATTAATCTAGAATGACGTGTTCAAAATATAATTTTAAATTTCAAAGCAAATGAACTTTGTGTTCGCTTTAAATCAAATTATATAACATTTTATTTTTCTCTATTTTTACGTTGAACGAGTAAAATATTTTTACGTTGAACAAGTAAAATTTATTACCATTGGAAATTGTGCGGCAGGTTCAAGTGTTTTATGATTTTGTCCGCAAGGTTATTTAGAATTTTTGATGCGTTATTCTATGCAGGTATCGCACACAAGAGGGCACAGGTGATGTATCCCGATCTCCCAGAAACATCTCTAGGGTGTGTGATTTGGTTTCAAAAGTGTCGGTCGAAGTCTAATCGGTAGATATTAAGTAAAGGGGAAAATTGGTATATTTTTTTCTTTATGTAAATAAAATACAGACGCGTTTTAGAAGCATACCTATAGATACCGTGAGAAAAATGTTTTTACTGACCAAACCCGTCTGTAGATGCGAAAACTATTTATGTTTAAGTTTTTTATCATATTTGAAACCAAGAAATAATAGGTAAAATTTGTCTTATTGTATACTATAATTGGAATTTTAAATCACTTTTGACCTTGAAAACGAAAACACGGACAGTAATAATGTGTGACACGTATGTAGATTTTTTGAGAAAAGCTTGACCTTGAGTACATTGGTAAGATTTTGTTCGGCTGTTCAAACGTCTAATTGGAAGACGTTTATTGGTGTTTTTAAAGAAAAATTAAATTTAAATTGTTTTAAAATGCGTCATGGATTATAGTTAATTGATGGGTTAACAAGCGCTGGTGGGAAATATGTTCATTTGCGAAGGGATTTTGAAAGCGAATTTTATTGAGAAGGTAGTAATGTGAATTTTGGAATATCCGTCTATGTAGGTTTCGGTACGTATCCAACCGGAATTGTATTTTTTTCGTCAAATTTTCAAATTTTAATTTCATGAATGATTTTTTCTTTGCGAAGGCGGAAGCAGTCAGTAGAAGCACGACGCTACCGAAATGTAGAATTAATGCAGTGAGCGAAAAAGGAATAGGATATGAATTTTTCAATTTTTTTTTCATTCAAAACACGAAAACTAGAAGGCCGCGTCCGCTAACTGTATGTAAGAGACAGTGATATATTTGCAATAACTGGTGCTACTTCCCCATCGAAAAAAAGAAATATAACAAAATTAGTAATTTTGTTATTGGTAGAAGCAAATATATTATATTTATTTATGTTTAATTTCAGCCTTGCGCCAGGTGGTGCCGGCGGACAACGTGGTGGCCCGGCAGGCGGCGGTCGCGGAATGGACTCGATGATGGTCCGTGGCGAACCGGATCCGTTGCCAATTAAATCGTCTCTTGCAAGTAGTGCTGGACCGCCTCCGCAAAGTGTTGGTGGATACAACACTGGTGGGCAGATGCCGACCGGCGTGGGAAGCGAGGTATGTCGGCATGCAACGAACGATAATTATACAAATAATGGTGGAGGGTGGAATTGTAGTCAAAGTAATGCTAGTGGGAATGGTAACCGTGACCGTCATAATCGAAGCATGTTTGAGGGTGGTAAATTTAAATTTGAAAATTTATTTGGCACCACAACTAAACGAAATAGTAAAAGTGTTTCGTTTAGTAACGATACCAACGCGACTAATCAACGTACGGTGGTGTCACATCCGTATTATGGACCTTGTGTCACCGAGGACGACCTGTCACCGTCGTCTGATGAAACACAAGTTAAATCCATTTTCGGGAGCGGCCGCCACGCTGCTGCGGCCGATCGGGATCTGGTCGGCGGCCAAGACGTTGTAGGCAATTCGAAGGCCATACGACCAGATCCTGATCAGACCGAGCGGCCAACGTTTGTGTCGAGAGAGGTGGCGGTGTAGCGGATGATAGTTGCGTGGTCTCTATGGCTGTGATTGGCCTCTATGGCTGTGATTGGCGGAAGGTGTTGGATAGACAGTGTTTAGTGTACTTGATTGGTACTGGGCCAGAGGAATGCTCCAATCGCGGACCGCAATGGCCCACAATGGTTTTGGTAAATTTTAGTTCACTGTGCATGGCCGTAGCCAGGATTTTTGAAACGGGGTTCAGGTTGCGTTCCCTAAAAAATTTTTGAACCGTGAGTGTTTCGTCTGTTGTAAACTGAAACCGTGTCTGTCTCGAAATCCGTGTAGAAAAATCTCACGGCTACTGACACATAACCCTCGTTTCCCCATGGCTACGCCGTTGGATTGAGTGATACATAAATACAAAATGTTCGATGACGGGGGGATTAGTTTACACAACCTAAAACCTACGGTTGTTGTACGGCCATGTACAACTTGGCTGTGAATTGTTCTCAGAATTGGATTTGGCAGTTTTGTGTTTACATATCATTTTAGTAATGCTGTTTGTTGTCCGTGTGAGAATAGTTTGAATACTGAGCTTTATCAATCGTATTCAACCCGTTATTAACGCTCGTGTTGTTGGTTTGGAAACAATTAATTTGTATTTGTAGTCGTTAACCTTTTTTGTTACTTTTGGTTTTGTTAACACAGTATCGTTGTGTTGCTTGCTTTAACCCCAAATATCCGTTTTGTATGCTTATTCTGTGTTACTGTCACTAGTGTCTGTCCACTTAAAAGAAAATATATTGGCTGGGTGCCTGAAACCATGTTATTGTCAACGTTGCGCAGTGAGTCGGTAATTATGGCGCAGAAACGCCTCACATGCGTATTTTGGAGTGCGTTTAAGCAGATTTATGTTTACGTTACGTATGCAAATTAATACTGTAGACATTGAGAAAACCTACCGTTTGGGATGTGTTTTATCTGCCAAGCATTTCAGCTTTTCAAAATGCAGTGTTTAATTTTGTTCACTTAATATAAGGGACCCAGGCAGCAAATTAGCCTATGGCCGGAGAAGTCTTAGTCCAGTTGCACATGTATGCAACTACGTGTACTTGTAAACTTTTGTATATATCCTATGGTTTTGTCGCTTAATGTTAGCGCATAATATTGTTTCTGTGTTATTTGTACCGCATTTGTTATTGTTTATGTAGCTTATTTTATTACTAATTACGTATATATATTGTTAAACCGATTCTAATTTTATCGGAAGAGAATTCGGTATTTTTAAACGATTCAGCGCTTGCAGTTGTTGGATGTGGATGGTCTTGTAACTTTGCAGTTCATTGAGAAATTTTTATTTGTGTTTTGCTATTGGCTACACGCCTGAATTGTTTTGCCATTTTAACCTCAGTGTTAAGAGCTGTCCCGGGGCCATGATATTCAGCTTAGCCGGACCGCGGGGTCAGGGTTAGGGTCCAAGTATGGGTCAGGGTTTCAAAATAATTCACAGTTGTGAAATATATTAACTGTTCCATTGCGAGTTGCCAGCAGCCTTCAGAACTGGTGCAACCGGCCAGCAGCTTTCAGGACTGGTGCAACCGGAATTCCGGTTCCGGCATTTTTTGACGTTCCGGTTCCGGTAAATTTTTACTTGAATTAAAAATTCCAGTGTTAAATTTTGGTTCGTATAGTTGATAAACCTTGATGACAATCGCTGAAAATAAACCCTCGAATGTAGATTGCGGTTCCGAGGATTATGAAAATCGAAAGTACAGCAGATAAAGTGAATACCTCTCTCCAACTTGTTTGATTTAACCAATAAAATTGCAAGAAAGCAAATTAAAATGAACTTTTCGGTGGCATGTATTTTTCATTTTCCGGTTCGGTTTCCGGTAATTTGTTTCAAATTCCGGTTCCGGTAAATTGTAATTCCGGTTGCACCCTGTGATATATAGATGGAAAATATTCCGTTTTGTGTACTATACCTCGGCCTACAACCAGGGTGTAACCGTTCCGGTTCCGGCATATTTTCACCTTCCGGTTCCGGTTCCGGTACATTTTTACCGGATTTAAAAATTCCGGTTTATAATTTGGCCGTTGTCTTAACTTTGCTAATTTTCAAGAATCTCTTTTGAAAGCCACTTGTACTCCGAATATAAGCCATTGATCGTGGATTTCACTTCAGTCGATGATGAAAATCTAAAATACAACAAAAAATAAGATTAAAATGAATTTTTTGGTGAAATGCATTTTTCTCTTTCCGGTTCCGGTTCCGATAAAATTTTCATATTCCGGTTCCGGTAAATTGTAATTCCGGTTGCACCTTGCCTACAACAATTCATGCCCTGCAAGTTAAATCAGGTGTAAATTATACGGAAAAAATCGCAAAATTGTAAATCATTTTTGCGACTGCAGGGGGCACTCGGTGAAGTCCCCAAAATAGGCGTGATTTGTGATTGGTTTATTGTTTAAACCTAGTTTCCCCTGGACCGTTTTAATAATTCCGCAAGTGCTATCACAGCTAATATTTTTATCGTTAGTATTTTTTACGTACGTCTTAATTTTTATGTAGATTTAACTAATATGCTTATACAGTATTTCTATCTTCTTCACTATACTAACATGTTTATATTGTTTGGCTTGCGTTGAACTCTGTGGTGTCTTGTTAGTTTCTTAGATTCATTTAAATTTGTTTTTTTTGACCTGTTGTATTCTCAACTGTGTATAGCATTTGCTGTTTGAAGTCTACTAAACAATTATATAACGCGCTGTGGCTTTTAAAGTTTTTTCTGGCGAATCGTTGCTCTGAATTACTGTGTTATTTTAAAAATTTAGTTTTTGGTTTAAGTAAGATATAAGTGCTCCAACATTAATAACTGGCAAGGATTTATGAGCACTAGACGTATGTGTAGCTGGAATTACCCAATTAGAGTGCTGGAATTACCCAGTGAGACTGCTTGAATTACCCAATGAGAGTTGTGGATTTACCCAGTGAGAGTTCTGCAATTGCCCAATGAGAGCTTTGGAATAACCCAATGAGAGTGCTGGATTTACCCAATGAGAGTGCTGGAATTAATACCCGATGAGAGTGTCGGGTGCCACGTGAAAAAAGTTTGTATACAAGTGATCTACGTACCCTTTGTCATAAGGAAGAACGTGGGTGGTATAAACCGTTTGCCAAGTTTTCCTATCGCTGTTCTCACTGGCGGATCCAATCACTTTGGTCGGAAGAAGTCGCACGATACAGAATAATGTAAAAACTCTCGAGCGAAGCCAGCGAGAAGCGAAATGCTGTTTTGGACGCTGAATCACAATACAAAATTTTGATTTGGATCCCTGTTAGCGGACGGGCCTAAGCTTTACAAAAATTTGATTTGGATCCCTGTTAGCGGACGGCCCTAAGCTTTACAAAATTTTGATTTGGATCCCTGTTAGCGGACAATTTTGATTTGGATCCCTGTTAGCGGACGGCCCTAAGCTTTACAAAATTTTGATTTGGATCCCTGCTAGCGGACAATTTTGATTTGGATCCCTGTTAGCGGACGGGACTAAGCTTTACAAAATTTTGATTTGGATCCCTGTTAGCGGACAATTTTGATTTGGATCCCTGTTAGCGGACAATTTTGATTTGGATCCCTGTTAGCGGACAATTTTGATTTGGATCCCTGTTAGCGGACGGCCCTAAGCTTTACAAAATTTTGATTTGGATCCCTGTTAGCGGACAATTTTGATTTGGATCCCTGTTAGCGGACGGCCCTAAGCTTTACAAAATTTTGATTTGGATCCCTGTTAGCGGACAATTTTGATTTGGATCCCTGTTAGCGGACGGCCCTAAGCTTTACAAAATTTTGATTTGGATCCCTGTTAGCGGACGGCCCTAAGCTTTACAAAATTTTGATTTGGATCCCTGCTAGCGGACAATTTTGATTTGGATCCCTGTTAGCGGACGGGACTAAGCTTTACAAAATTTTGATTTGGATCCCTGTTAGCGGACAATTTTGATTTGGATCCCTGTTAGCGGACGGCCCTAAGCTTTACAAAATTTTGATTTGGATCCCTGCTAGCGGACAATTTTGATTTGGATCCCTGTTAGCGGACGGGACTAAGCTTTACAAAATTTTGATTTGGATCCCTGTTAGCGGACAATTTTGATTTGGATCCCTGTTAGCGGACGGCCCTAAGCTTTACAAAATTTTGATTTGGATCCCTGTTAGCGGACAATTTTGATTTGGATCCCTGTTAGCGGACGGGACTAAGCTTTACAAAATTTTGATTTGGATCCCTGTTAGCGGACAATTTTGATTTGGATCCCTGTTAGCGGACAATTTTGATTTGGATCCCTGTTAGCGGACAATTTTGATTTGGATCCCTGTTAGCGGACGGGCCTAAGCTTTACAAAAATTTGATTTGGATCCCTGTTAGCGGACGGCCCTAAGCTTGGATGGTACGTTGGTTCCGACAGTCGTTTATTCCCGAAGCACTGAACGTTTTTGTATTGTTTACAGTGTGAGTATGCTTAATGTCCGTCTTGTGTTTATCGGTTTTGTCCTGAATCTTGTTGATATTTTACATTTTTTACAGTAAAAAAAACTACTTGAATAACTACAATGTAAATTAAAATACGATGTGAATTCAATTTTTGAACTTTGATTTTTGGTATTACGACAATTCGTCGCTCGACAACTCTGTCGTTGATTCGTGATTTTTAGAATATTGAAATAAATTTGGTGGTTTCGTTTTCTCGGGGGTGAGAAATTCGGCGTTTAAAGCCGACATTATTTACACGTGCAAGTTTTTGCAACGAGAACTCGCAGCTACAACTTGAACGAAAATCAAACTGCAGGTACAAAAAACTCACGCGATTGGAAACTGCATTCACAGTTGCGAATTAAATTAAATAGCATGAATTCGGGTGAATAATTTGCAGCTGCAAGAACCTCAAAAATGCTTTGTGATCAAACTTGCGCGTACAAGTTGAACATGCAAGTTTTGGCTGCAAAAAATTGCATGTGTGAATAGGACTCAAGTATCAACTATTCATAATTCCATTAGAAAGTTTCACGACACACTACTCGAAAGTGATTGAAGCTCAATTTTAGTTTGTCGGAACATGAATACAAGGAGTCACGCTTTGGCTTTACAAATCGCTGTTTCCACCTTATATAATAAGGGACCGGCTGGATATTAATTTTACCGGAACCGGATGCAGATATTAGAGTTTTCACTGGAGCCGGATGTTGACTGATTGTAGCGCCTACAGGTGCGCAATATTGGTAGTTGTCGAGCAAAAATATTTATTTTCTAAATTAATATTAATTTTTTGGCTTTGATTTTTGTCTGTTTTATTTCAGTGTCAAAAGTTTAAGCTTTTTGATTTGCAGCGAAATGCGGTCGCATTGCTTTCAGTTTTCACTGGATCGTCTGGTGTTTTATGTTGTGCTTCGTCCGCGTTGCTTGCGGTTTGTTCGTGGGTCGGATTTATTTAACGGAATTTATACCGGTGGGTGATGTAGCGCCTGTCGCGAGTTGGACGTCGGATCTTTAAGTTGTGAGCTATTGGAATGTGGGTTCTATGTATTGAATGGTGCGACCGAATATTAATTTACCGGAGCCGGGTAGTAAGTTTGTTACCGGAACCGGGCGACTGAGTATTAATTTACCGGATACCGGAGCGTGGTAGTAAATTTGTTACCGGAACCGGATATTAACCAGATATTGCTTCTACATTTTGTGTGTAAACGTGTCTATAGTAACTTTACCTTGTCTGTCGTTTCTTGTACACTGTTCCCACTGCTTCACGCTTTGAATTTTGGATTTTGTTTTGCTTGTCGTTAGATTTGAAATATGTTCGCTGATTGCTTAAATGTTTCGTTTTAAAAATGGGTCAGAGTAGAAAATAAAATGCGATATTTGCATCTTTGTTTAATTTTTAAAACGTAATGGTAAATATAGCTGATGTTATAAGAATTTTAATTTTAAAAAGTTCCTTTTTGTATCATAAGTTGATTATTATTCAACACTATTCTTAAGTTTCTGTGGATGGTTGAAGTAAATAGCTGAGTTATTATTGTTTGCAAGCAGTTTATTTCAATGTAGAATTGAATTTAAAGCTTCGATAGTATTGTTTAGCGTCGTTTTATAGTTCTGCTATTTGTCCGTAGGCTTAACAGTTTATAGTGATAGTAAATGTGTGATATTTGAGCGAACTGTGACATGGAAAATTCGACCGCATGATGACAACTGTTAGTATATGCGTATATATCCGTAGTGTAGAAAATTGTCGGATTTCAGTAGGAATTAGATGCTTTGCAGGAAGTTGAACGGACACTTGAAATGTTTCGTTGAATAGGAACAGGAGTTTAAAATTGGACACGAATTGCGATGTTGAATTGTAAATAGCTCGGTGATCGTTAAATTGTGTAAGGTAAACACAGTAAGGATGGCGACGTACTTGTCGGGCGGCGTTGTGGCTTGCCGGCCGTCATTGTACGGTATCGTACGTGAGCAATGCGCGTACGATACTGGACCATGACGAACGGTGCCGGACGATAGCATTTTTTAAAACTATAGGGCTGGCCTTAGTTGAAACATATTGCGTTCAGTGTTGGGGTACTGTGAGTAAGATTTTGTAGGGCGATTTTGTGTTTTTTGGGGTTTAATATTTTTTCTTTATGATTAAGACCCGTATTCTCAAATGTGTCTAGCAACTATCATCAGTTAGTAAAAAGTTGTCAAACTCACTAACTACGTATTGCAGTTGTTGAACTCAAAATTGGTACCGGAGTAGAGCAAATCATATGCGAAATATGTGCTGAATTTTATGTGCTAAATTTTAAGCCTCAGCATTCAATGATTCGAAAGTTACAGGACGTGACACCAACTGGTACTAGGTGCGACACACATTTGAGAATATGGGCTTCGAGTTTTGGTTACACGACAGACGAGGTTTTCGGCGATTGGGTCACTTTTGGATCGTTTGAATTGAAATGTTTATAATTTATGTTAATTCCAACATCATTTGTTTTAGGGAGAGTTTTTAAATTTTAATTTTTGGCATGAATTTTGGTGTAGTTATTAGCTACGTAGTTTCTGGTGTGACTATAATCTATATGTCGTTTTAGAGATTCTCGCCGAAAATGTCGTCAGTGTAACCGACCCTGTCATACAGACGCCGTAACCCACCCCAGCCATCCACCCCCAGTCTTCCCATCGTGCGAATCAACGTGACTCTACTATCCGATAGTCAACCTGCCGACCCCGACCCCCACATCCCTATCGTAATGTTTATTCTTCCGTGTGGCAGCTGTTGCGAACTACTTACTGTCATCCTTTGCCCCCGTAACGTCATGATCACGCCCTGCTCATCAAAATGGACATCACTGCCTTGTAAACAACTTATTTACGTATTGTATGATGGATCGAGCGCTACTTGAAAACTGTATTGTCGTTTGTATATCGGCGTGTTTGGCTCGTTTTTTTTCGACGAACGTATACTCCGTATTAATATTCTGAACGTTCATTGAGTTCAACTCATCAAATTCAACTGGTGACTGTGTGTGTGTCTCTGCTGAGTGTTGCTCAACTGGTCACGGCTGGGACTCGAAAGTTGAGTAAGTACAGTCTGGGTGTTGCGGCATTTATGATATTTAACTGCTCGGCAAGGTCAATATTATGTAGCGGGGTTTAGTCTGTTTGGGGCCTTATTTATTGAACTGTAAACCAGGGTGCAACCGGAGATGGACGAATACCGGAGCCGGAGGTGACACGAAATTATGTACGTACGTATGTAGTTTAACTAATGTTTAATTTGTTAACTTTAGAGCAAATTTGTGTATAAAACGTTGTCAAAAAATTTAAAAAATTATAGCCAAACGCAGCGAACGATACGATTTTTGTAAAACCTATAAAAAATCTCACTACTCAAATTGGCGGAACCGACGGCAAAAATTCGACCGGAACCGACGGCAAAAATTCGACCGGAACCGACGGCAAAAATTCGACCGGAACCGACGGCAAAAATTCGACCGGAACCGACGGCAAAAATTCGACCGGAACCGACGGCAAAAATTCGACCGGAACCGACGGCAAAAATTCGACCGGAACCGACGGCAAAAATTCGACCGGAACCGACGGCAAAAATTCGACCGGAACCGACGGCAAAAATTCGACCGGAACCGACGGCAAAAATTCGACCGGAACCGACGGCAAAAATTCGACCGGAACCGACGGCAAAAATTCAACCGGAACCGGAGGTAGTACTCCGGTAATACCCTGCTGTACGGTGTAATTGGATCTAAAGATTAATTATTATTGAAGGTTTTGTACGTTTCCAACCCGATTGAACTATGGATTTGTATGGTCGTTGGCTGTTTTAGAGGTTTTTTGAGTATGTAAGCTTTTGCAGATGACTTTTTTGAACAAGTCAACGAGTTATAGGTAGGAATCTACGTCAATTCGTCAGCCGACATCTTGTCGCCGAACAACATCTTAAAGCCTGTTAATATATCTAAGCATAATTCTAAGCCTAAACATAAGCCCTGTTAATATATATCTATGCATAATTCTAAGCCTAAACATAAGCCCTGTTAATATATCTAAGCATAATTCTAAGCCTAAACATAAGCACTGTTAATATATCTATGCATAATTCTAAGCCTAAACATAAGCCCTGTTAATATATCTAAACATATTCCTAAGCCTAAACTTAAGCTTAAGCATAATGATAGGTGACGAATTATCGAGTCGATGAAATTTCGGATTACAAGCTGTCGGTCGACGAATTGTCGTGATATGTATACCTGTAATTATCAGTGTGACTTTTGAAGAAGCATCTGATCCGTGCAATCCATATGAGTTGGTTGTTTACAATGCATGCCGGTTTTATTGCTGTGTCGGTATCTGTTTGATAATTTGTGTATATACGTATTGGTTTGTTGTCTTTACGTCTGTATTAATTTTGTTTTGCATGCATTGTGTTAAAATAGACGATGCGTACAAAATTATAACAATGATTTTCGGAATGAACAGGGCGGTTAAAAATTGAATTTTTTCAAAATTTCAAATTTACATAATCAATCAGGGGATGGGTAATGAGAAGCTCAAATATGCCGTAAACAATTTAGCGGATACCAGGATGTGTCCAGTGTCTGTTGATCGGGGTAAGAATGTTTTTGGTTGAGCTTTATGTTTTTATTGTAAATCAAGACAAATGTGTCAAGTGTCGAGACAGGCTACGGTGGGTTTTGTGGGTTGTAAGATTTTTTAGGCCCAGGTACGTATGATTTGGTGTTATTAAACATTTTCTGTCATGGTTAAGTATTGCGCTGATGGCACGTAATATGATTATTGTTCCAGTGTGACGAAAGTATACAATATCTGGGTATTTGGTCGAATCGACAAATTGTCGCCCATCATTAGGCTTAGGATTAGGCGCTTGGCAGGGTGCAACCGGAATTACAATTTACCGGAACCGGAACCGGAACCGGAATTTGAAAATTTTACCGGAACCGGAACCGGAAAGTGAAAAATGCATTTCACCAAAAATTTCATTTTAATCTTATTATTTGCTCTATTATTTGTGAAATAACCTTAGTCGAACATAGGTATTTATTTTATTTGTTGTATTTTAGATTTTCGTCGTCGACTGAAGTGAAATCCACCATCAATGGCTTATATTCGGAATACAAGTGGCTTTCTAAAGAGATTCTTAAAGATTAGCAAAGTTAAAAAAACGGCCAAATTATAACACCGGAATTTTTAAATCCGGTAAAAATTTACCGGAACCGGAACCGGAAGGTGAAAAAATGCCGGAACCGGAACCGGAATTCCGGCTGCACCCTGGCGCTTGGGTATGCTTAAGCTTGGAAAGCTGATGAACGACCAGCAGTCCGGCCTTGGAATTGTCGTATATTTGGCTATACGGGATTGTAGGAGCATTAATGGTTCACTAGCAGCATGTTATACCACCACAGTGGTGCACACTGTATATTTTAGAGTTTAATTTAGACGCATTTTACGTTATGCATCGTTCACAATAAAAAATTTCATTTTGCCACCGAAAGCATTATGAGGTAAGGTATAATTAACACGTGTCAAATTTCAAAATTGTCATACGTACGCGCGCTACCATAACGCAAAAATTGCATTAATCCTACCCTAACGCGAGTTACAAAATGTTCTGTGACACGTATTAGGGTAGGGCTGTGGCATGTGTGAGAATAGGGTAAAAACATAATTTTTTGCGTTATGGTAGAGTTAACACATTACAATTTTGAAATTTGACACTTATGTTAAACATACCTTATAATGTTTTCGGTGGCAAAATGAAATTTTTTATTGTGAACAATGCATTATGGCGAGCGGTGTGTCACTCACTGGCTAGCGATATATAAACTTAGGAAAATGAGTTTGGCAATACAGTGTCGGAAATGTATCAAGTTTTCCAAAGGCGCCTGACATCTTGGTAAACAGCTATTTTTGTATGCATTATATGAATCATTCAGTCCACAATTGAACCAAATAGCTCTCTTTTTTGGTTAAAAATTGTGGACTCAAGCAATTTTGATTTATTTTTTGCTTTAGAAATGAAGCGGTAGTAATTAGGCTTCGCAAAAATGTGAACGAAATAAAGTTGGAATGCGAATATCGCAACTGGGACAGTACGTATTCCTGAAATGTGTATAGCGCCTATCTACAGTCAGCGGTAGGTTTTCAAACTGAAGAACTCTTAGGACAAATTAAACGCGAAAAATGCACTGAATTTCAATTCCCATCGTTCGCTGATTCAAAAGCTATAAGGCGTCAATAACTCAACAACTGTTGATAGGTGCTAGTACAGTTCAGGCCCGTAGCCAGCTCACTTTGCGTGGGGGGGCGGGACAAAAATTGTTCAGGAGGGGCATTCAACGGTTTTGAATGACTTACAAGCAAGTTTGAAAATCTTATAGGGGGCGTAAATTTTTGCAGGGAGTCTAAGCCCCCCCTGCCCTCCCTCTTGGCTACGGTCCCGGTATACATTTGAGGAGTATACAATCCCAGAACTATACGCTTAGCTTTAAAGTATATCTCTGTTCATAATTACCAGGTATATTTAGCACCGCGGGCTTATGTTGAGTTAATAATTTTTTGGTATGTCAACCAAAACCTGATGCGTACACTAGAGAGTTGTGCTCTCAGTTGTGTATAGCACTGGTATATCCACTGTGAAATATAGCTTATGTATGCGTTTTGTCTTTTTATAGAAACTGGACGTTAGCGATTGCGGCTCGCGGCAGTCCCACGAAGGCTTGACGTACGCCGAGTTAGACCTGATACGGGACACTGTTATGATGCCTGACGGAAGCGGCATAACTACTGCCGTTAATGGCACTGGTCGCTACATTCCACGAACCACGGGCGCCGCACCTCCCCCGTACGATTTGCCCCCGCCAATCGAGTACGCACATATTGCTGGGGCGCAACCCCTACGACAACAGCACGAGTATAAATCGCCAACATCGTATGCAGGTTATCAACAACAACAACAGCAACAACGGCAACAACAACAACAACAACAACAACACCACCAACAATCTCATTACGCACCATCT
Source organism: Enoplolaimus lenunculus (assembly GCA_030248215.1). Classification (NCBI taxonomy): domain Eukaryota; kingdom Metazoa; phylum Nematoda; class Enoplea; order Enoplida; family Thoracostomopsidae; genus Enoplolaimus; species Enoplolaimus lenunculus. Next base: position 88,623 of record JASANG010001789.1, read on the forward strand.
CATTCATCAACTAACAGTGTAGTATAATGCTATTTCGTTTTAACCAGCGGTTGTTTTTGTTTACTTTTTTGTTTTTAAAATGCCAACCAAGATATATTATTGTTCTATATACAGATTGATGTATATTTAGACTAAGGCCGGATTTTCGGCTCCGGTAAAATGTGACTTCTGGTTCCAATATTCTGACTCTGCTGGAGTATTTGCCGCTGAAAAGCTTTCTATTAATGGTATTTTTATGAACAAAATCATTGTAATATTTCACAACAGTGACTTTTGTTCCAAATACGACAATTTGGCGCCCATCATTGTGTTTAGGCTTATGCCTGATAGTTATTAATAGGCTTTAGGACACTGTTAGCCAACAGGTGGTAAGGAGGCGAACTGGCGCAGATTCGTCAATTCCTAAGCCTAAATCTAAGCCTAAGCGTAAAGATGAGCTTATTCCTAAGCCTAAGCCTAAATCTAAGCGTAAGCGTAAAAATGAGCCTATTCCTAAGCCTAAGCCTAAATCTAAGCCTAAGCGTAAAAATGAGCTTATTCCTAAGCCTAAGCCTAAGCGTAAAAATGAGCTTATTCCCAAGCCTAAGCCTAAATCTAAGCCTAAGCGTAATGTACTGCAGCAGCATGTGCACGTCGTAGTCGCTTCCGATTTTAACATCACAGCGGTGATGTAAAATTTGAAAAAATTTATTTAAAAATATATTTTGATTCGGTGCGTAACATGTCGAGATCAGCTCTGATTAGTGGAAGGGGGGGGGCTTTTGCATGGCTTAAAAATTTATTTATAATATAAAGGGGGCACCCTTTTTTAGTTACGTTGCTGTTGATTGGTTAGTTGTTGTTGTTGTTGTTGTTGCTACTGCCTGAGTGTATGTAATATTGGTTTATTTTGCCTGTTGCAATCGCTTATTTCTTGTAGTACGTTTTTACAAAGATGCAAGTTTTACTGACGGTATCTGCAGATCAATGCTTTTTTGGTGAAATCGCCAGTTTTCGTTGGTGTTTAAAAGCCAACACAGATGTTAACTGTTGTTTGTTTGCGAACACGAGATAGATGTATATAGCGTAGGCATGGTGCAACTGGGAACCCGGTTTGGGTATGTTTTCGCCTTCCGGTTCGCAGTTTGGCCTGAATAGCAGAATGGCCTACGACATATATATATATTGTTTGCAATAGCTATCTGGCAGGGCTCCACCGGAATTGCTGTTTCGGCTTGAATTCCTGCAAAAATGGATTCGTTATCCTGTTCCGGCAAAATTTAGTTCCTGTTGGAACCGTGCAGTATCTGGATGGATGCAGTTTGAGCTGTCTAAATGGTTCACGCTGAGTGCCTAATGCTTATATATGCTTTGCTACAGTGGCCATTCTGGATGTGCTTGCGGCATTATATGCAAAGATCAAAGAGATGAGTGAACTCGAATCATATCCTCAGTGATTGTTTTTGTTTTAATTGAATGCATATTAATATGTTTACTGACAACAAGTGTACAGCAAAATGTGTCTTCTGTTCTTTATCATCTTTCGATTGACCTGCTGTGTGTTTTTTAGAAGCCTTGTTTTTATGACTATATGTATTTTAGTTTATTTTTATGCGGCTTTCGCTTTATATGTCCAAGCATAAGCCGTGGTTTCATGATTGACAGGTGTCAAGAGCAGATCAAACGGGTTCTCGCGGTATATATCCAGCGACCGGTTCTCTGGGCACACTCCAAAAAATGATGAGTCAAATTGACTGACGCCGAAATGTCAGTGAGTCGAATTTGACTCTGGCGGAGTCGAATTTGAATTTGACTCTGGCGGAGTCGAATTTGACTCAGTTTGTATACGTAGTCTCGTACAGGCTATTTTGGAGAGAGACAATTTGACTCAGTATTTTTTTTGCAGTGTACATATCGAGCAGCGACCAACCATGTTGCGGTAGAGATCTTACGATGCAAATTGTTCATCTGAATGGTGCATACGCTGTACTATTTTAACGGTGAAATAGCTTAAATAATATCACGCGGCTACAATCGGAGTTGAAAAATTTTGCCTCACGATTGATATCGAAATGCTTGTTAAACACACGCCCTTTAAAAATTTGAAATTGAAATTTTTAAAACACACAAAATGTCTTGGCTCACTGGAGAACATCATGCATCCACCACCAATGCCGACAGATGGATGTCGAAACTTGGGTTTAGGCTCTGGCTTGGGTTGAACGGCATTTTCAGTATACGGGCAGACTGTATTTGATTTTGTCGGCTTAACTGTACAGCGCCGTGTTTTGACATTGAAGCAGCAGAGAATGATTTGTTCAATTTTGTGGAAAGTTACATTTTTAGTAGGAAAGAAAGTTTGAGCCAACTCGAAATCGGAGCGTTTCTGTATATATGTTTTAGTGTTTACGCATTTGTTTTTTATTATTTTGTTTTATTTATGTTGAGTATATACTGCTATGTGTATAAATAATGTATTGTTGTATTGCATTGATTTAGAATTATGTTCGGTGAAGTTGGATGTGAACTAAGTTGTTTGTACACAGTTGGTTATTTAACGGATGTAATAGAACAAGGCTCGAAGAAAGTCGTTTATATTTTGCGTTTGTTTTAGGTTTAGGCTTAGGTTTAGGCTGAGGAAAAGACAGACGGACTAACGGTCAAGGTCAAGTCTCCGTGTTAATTAGATTGAAAATTAATTTTCGGTCAAAGGAATACGTCGTGTTTGTTTGTGTTAACGTTTGGATTTGTTGGAGCAATATTGGCTGTTGTACATACCACCGCCGGTACGATTAGGCTTAGGTTTAGGCAAAGACTTAAATATACCCAAGCAGAAGCGTTTGTCTAAGCTGTAAACTTTAATGTTAAATGTGGGGAAGAGTGTACAAGGGCGTGGATATCAACTGTTGTGTCTTTGATGTACCGATCATCATGCTATAGCAGTGGCACATTTTTGGTTATAGGTTGTGAGTTATCGTGATGCCGTAGAATCACTTTGGAACTGTTTGTGGATAAAGAAATTGTGCATTTATTTTATTTATGTATACTTTGTTGTCGTCAGATTGTTTTGTAAAAGAGCAATGAAGTTAGCAGATCAGTCGAAGCGAATCCGTATTCGCCACTTTAAAACTGTAGCCGGAAGTGAATGTTTTTGGGTTCGGTAGAAACGGGAAATTTTTGGGATGGTATAAGTAGCCTAGTGGCCTGGTGTAGCGTTTCAATTTGTGAGTTTTAAATTTTAAGATGAAGTTGATGTTGAAGTGTTTTTGTTTATGTTTCCTGTGAAAGCTTTATAGTGTCGCCTTTTTACATATATTTTACACTGTGATTTCTGAAAAATATATGCATGGCATTTTAATAATGGCATATATCATTTCTGTTTATTGGCGTTTGCGAATTTTGCGACAAGCTTCTATTGATTAAAGTAACTCAATTGCTATTTCAAGAAATTACATTGCCTGGAGTTGGTCAAATATTTCGATTTGTTATTGTATTTTTGCCAGTGTTTTATATAAATATCAAGAGTTCAGTAAATTTTCATGACCGTGCTGAAGCACGTGAACTCGATTTTATTGAGCTGCTATGTTGTCCCTTTGTTTGCACCCTTGGTGCCGTTTGTAATTTATCCTGTTGACCCACTGCGAGGTAACCGTAACCGTTGGTTGTAGGAAGAGATGCCTCATGGACTATACTAAAGTTTTGCTGGCGCTAACTGGGGCTAAGTTCCCAATGCTATTTTCATTTGACTCGATGCGTCTTGTACAGCTGTATAAAAATAAGGTGTTTCAGTATGCAAAAACTAAAGAATCTGAACTGTTCGCTCATTTACGTAAAGCAGTCAACGTTGTATTTTTCAACGAAACAGTGTCGAAGGCAGGTGCATCCGGAGGTGAAAAATACCAGAACCGCAGCCGGAGGTCAACGAGGTGAAAAATACCGGGGCCGCAGCCGGAGGTCAACGAAGCTTGCCGCAGCCGGAGGTCAACGAAACTTGCCGGAGCCGGAGTTCAACGAAACTGGCCGGAGCCGAAGGTGACGCGAAATTAGGTAGTAAAAATGATGGCTAATTAGTTAATTTTAGCCAATATCTTCAATATGTTGTTAAGTTGTTTTGTTTTACGCTAATTTTCTGTGAAGTTTCGGAAATTCTTTCCTGAAAATTGTCACAACACAAAAGACGCGCAAACGTGATATATTTTGCAAAACTGTGCTCAGTTTTATTACCGAAATTGTCGGAGCCTATGGCAAAAATTCAGCCGAAGCTGGAGGCCGATTTTCTGCCCGGTTGTATCCTGGTCGAAATATTTACATTTTTACAGAAATCTCCGTTGGCTTTGATTGGTATATACTGCTGATCTGGTTGCGGTACGTTAGGCGTCGAGGCAACTCCAGTGGTAAAGATGTCATCTAGAGGACAACATATGGCCTGGGTACCAAATAGGCTTCCAGCTCGGGTAGAATGTTTTGACGGAGGGTTTCCCTGTTTTTTTGGTATCGAATTTATATTTAAATTATGCTGTTCAGTGAGCACTACAGTTTCTGAATTTATATTAAAGATAGTAAAGTGAAAATTTTTCGCTTAATTGCCGATATTTTGAAAAACGTCTAAAATTTACGGATTCGACATTTCAACTGTCTCGCTTTGTGTCACATCCGATTCCAACAAATTTTGTTGACATTCGACCCAACGCCTTTTTTATAAATCTTTTTGGGCAGAACTAACTCGCTCTGAAGCATTTTTGTTGATTGTTACTTATGTCCGATAATCTTTGTTTCTGGATTTAATGAAGTTTATGCGGGTTGTATTAATTCATGTTACATTATTTGACCAGTTTAGGCCATTCTGCTTTCGTCTCTTTGGCCAATGTAAAGAACAGGGGCGGAACAGTATTATAAGCATATTCCTAAGCCGAAGCCTAAGCGTAAGAAAGCATATTCCTAAGCCGAAGCCTAAGCCTTAGACAGGCAAAAATTAGTGTAAACTTTAAGCTCACTCTATTCTAGTCCCACAGAAAAACGTTCCACCCCTGATCTTTACATCGGCCGCCTCTTTTATGGACTCCAGTACTCATATGCTCCGTTCACAACGGACCCAAAATGGATACAGACTCCTACTGATTCCAACTTAAAGTAAAGCCCCCCCCGACCATTCTCTCTGTCTTATTCGGGTCTCTACAATAAACATGTTGCTTAATTATGTAAAACCCTGCTAATTTTAACACTATATAATGTGTTAAGTGGTTGTTTCAAGCTTATTATTGGTATCCGGTGCCGGTTCCGCATATTTCGTGTCCGGTTGTACCCTGATATTTAGTATTTTTCAGGTTTGTTTCTTGATAATCAGTGTACAAGTAGTCTTTGCCGTTATTGTAAAAACATCCCGTCTTATGCACAGCGTTTCGCGAAGTTTGAACGAATGTTAATTGGTTAGTTTAATTTGTTGATGTTTTAAAATACTTTTAATATTCGAGTGTAACTCGTTTAAGCTTACTTAAGCACATAAAGTTGATCCATCTTGCAGAGTCGACAATAATGTTGGAGGCAAAATGCCATTGATTGATTGACAAGTTGGGCCCATGTAAAGAACAGGGGCGGAACGTTTTTCTGTGGGACTAGTAAGCTTAAAGTTTAGACTAACGTTTTGCTTAGTTTAGGCTTAGGCTTAGGAATAAGCTCATATTTACGCTTAGGCTTAGGAATAAGCTCATTTTTATGCTTAGGCTTAGATTTAGGCTTAGGAATAAGCTCATTTTTACGCTTAGGTTTAGGCTTAGGCTTAGGCTTAGGAATAAGCTCATTTTTACGCTTAGGCTTAGGCTTAGGAATAAGCTCATTTTTACGCTTACACTTAGATTTAGGCTTAGGCTTAGGAATAAGCTCATTTTTACGCTTAGGTTTAGATTTAGGCTTAGGCTTAGGCTTAGGCTTAGGAATAAGCTCATTTTTACGCTTAGGCTTAGATTTAGGCTTAGGAATAAGCTCATTTTTACGCTTAGGCTTAGATTTAGGCTTAGGCTTAGGAATAAGCTCATTTTTACGCTTAGACTTAGATTTAGGCTTAGGCTTAGGAATAAGCTCATTTTTACGCTTAGGTTTAGAATTAGGCTTAGGCTTAGGCTTAGGAATAAGCTCACTTTTACGCTTAGACTTAGATTTAGGCTTAGACTTAGGAATAAGCTCATTTTTACGCTTAGGTTTAGATTTAGGCTTAGGCTTAGGAATAAGCTCATTTTTACGCTTAGGCTTAGATTTAGGCTTAGGAATAATCTCATTTTTACGCTTAGGCTTAGATTTAGGCTTAGGCTTAGGAATAAGCTCATTTGTACGCTTAGACTTAGATTTAGGCTTAGGCTTAGGAATAAGCTCATTTTTACGCTTAGGTTTAGATTTAGGCTTAGGCTTAGGCTTAGGAATAAGCTCATTTTTACGCTTAGACTTAGATTTAGGCTTAGGCTTAGGAATAAGCTCATTTTTACGCTTAGGTTTAGATTTAGGCTTAGGCTTAGGCTTAGGAATAAGCTCATTTTTACGCTTAGGCTTAGATTTAGGCTTAGGAATAAGCTCATTTTTACGCTTAGGCCTAGATTTAGGCTTAGGCTCAGGAATATGCTTATAATACTTTTCCACTCCTACTCTTTACATTGGCCACAAGTTGTAAGCCTTCACTACTGCGAAATGCTCATCACTTGAAACATATTTTATAAAAGGGTGAAGAAAGTGAAAGGTGAAAGCCAACTTTACTTTAACCAGGTAAGTGTTAACTGACAGTAAATTACTGAATAATAAACCAGAAAGAGTTTCTTGCCGGTAATAGATTTTGCGTTGATTTATTGCTCCCTCCCTACAGGGTACAACCGGAACTGACAAATACCGGAGCCGGAGATCAACGAAACTTGCCAGAGCCGTAGGTGAGGCGAAATTAAGTAGTAAAAATGATGGTTAATTAGGTAAATTTTTTTGCCAATATCTGCAATATGTTGTTAAGTTGTTTAATTTTATGCTCATTTTCTGCGAAATTTCGTAAATTGTTTTCTAAAAATTGTGACAAAACTAAAACGAAACGCGCTAAACAGATAAATTTTGCAAAAATATGCAAAATTTTTCACTACCGAAATTGCCGAAATCTCTGGCAAAAATTCTACTGGAGCCGAAGGCCGATTTTCTGCCGGAGTCGGAGTCGGAGGCAGATCTTCGGTCATACCGTGGCTCGATAAGATCGTACCACAAGGAACAGACTATGTGAATGCCGAGTGACACACATTCTGATTCCTTTCATATTTCTTTTCAACATGATTGCAGTAGTGGTATTATGTCCATAACGGATGTAAGCGAACTTTGTATAGTGCAATATATCCTAAAACGAGTTCAAACTTTATCTCGCAAACTGCAGTTTGCAATTTTGCATGCGTTTATTTTGCAATTATTTAATCAACTAAACTCGGCTGTATTACACTTTCCTCCACACATTTAACGTTAACGCTTAGGTTTAGGCTCAGGCTTAGGCGGACAACAACGGCTTTGGCTAAGGGTTAAGCTTAGGTAAATCATTGTCGGCCCATGTAAAGATCAGAGCCGAAACGTTTTTTCTGCGGGACTAGAAAAACGTAAGCTTAAGCTTTAGACTAATTTTTTTCCCTGGTTTAGGTTTAGGCTTAGGCTTAGGAATATGTTCATAATATTGTTCTGTCCCTGTTCTTTACATTGGCCACATTTTCTATAAGCTAAGCGTAAGCCTAATCCTGAGCGTATGCTGCCTCAGCCTATAGGAGAAAAGTGTGCAAGTGCGCAAAACTCAAACATATATACCGTTCGTCCGGTATCAAATGCTTAGCCCTTATATACCTGCCGGAGCAGCCTGTCAGAATATATATGCTATGTTCTCAAGGCGGGTTTATTATTGAACTCTATACTGTATAGCTTGCACTATGCCGACTCAGTACGACCTGGTATTGTTGGCCTTTGAGCGTTTTATTTTGATTCGATTCTGAGTATGAGGTATAGCTATAATCTGACACGAGTAGGGAGGTTTTAACCCCCCCAATAATCTTTTTGTTTTCAACTATTTTGTGTCTTAGCTTAAGGCTATTAAATATCCTGCATCAAAAACGCTTCAGTGCCGCCCCCTCTTCGATGTTTGAATAGAATTACGGTTCTGTGAGGTATGTATCTATACTGTTTGATATTATTGCTATGATTATTGGTGTTCAGTTAATATATTTGGTGAATGACGTATGTGTTTATGAGTACGTCAGTTACAATTCGTCAACTGACACTTGTCGTCCGACTCGAAAATATCGTTGAGTCGACATTGTGCCACTCGATGCTATGCTTAGGTTTAGGATTATGCTTAGGTTTAGGATTATGCTTAGGTTTAGGATTATGCTTAGGTTTAGGATTATGCTTAGGTTTAGGATTATGCTTAGGTTTAGGATTATGCTTAGGTTTAGGATTATGCTTAGGTTTAGGATTATGCTTAGGTTTAGGATTATGCTTAGGTTTAGGATTATGCTTAGGTTTGATTATGCTTAGGTTTAGGATTATGGTTAGGTTTAGGATTATGGTTAGGTTTAGGATTATGGTTAGGATGAGAGTTTCGGTTAGACTTACGACACTGTCAGGCGACAAGTTATCGGTAAAGTCTTTCTACTGCTAAACGGTGTGTTTTGTTGTTATTTTCCAAACATAGTTTGATTTTGAATATTTTTGCATATTTGAACTTCTCATGATCAACCACGATTTTTGTTCGTACCTGAATTTCAATTTTGGACATGAAATACATCGAAGAACGTCATCAGAAGCCCAAATATGCAAAACAATTTTGGCCCATGTTAGTTTAAGGGGCGTCCAAGTTTCTGGTGTGTCAATAAAACAGTAAGTTTCTATTCTATATTACATTTTTTCCTTAGGCTTAGTAATACGCTTAATCTACTGTTATGTCCCGTAAAGTAACATTGGCCAAAATGCTCTTGGCGATTGTGCAAACGCATTTATTCAGCACCATCTTGATAACTTCTAGTTTGTCCTGTGTTAATAATGTAAACTGCAGTTGCAATAAACAAGTTCCACTGCATGCATTGCAATTACTGCAGCGTTGCGCAAATATCATTTTGTTATTGCGTTTGTCTATAAAAGTTGTTTTTAGTGTTAAGAAAATACTACGCTGGTGCGGCTTAGCAGAGTTTTAGAGTTTTTATTACATATGCTTAAATGGTAACGTCAGTTCCACGGAATGAGTATGTTTCAATATTCGATTCTGTTATCTGGAGTTATCTCTTGTAGGCTTCCACCCACAGGCTTAGGCTCCAAGCTTCTTACGGCTAACAAGGCCCTGGGTTATGTCCCGCTGCTCGGTGTAGTTTATTGAGGTCGTGTTTATGATGTAAAATAATCCAATGATGCGAGAACTTGCAGCTGCAAATTTCACACAGAACTTGCATTTTTTCATCAGCCAATGAGAAAGCGGCTGCAATAAATGCAGTGAACTTGCATGGTTATTTACACTGTGAACTAAATTCCTAGCTTTGATTTTTAATGAATTAATTCCAGCTGCAAGTTTTTCGAACGGGATTTTGGACAAAACTTGCAAGTGCAAGATGCAGCTGCAAGTTCTCATAGCAACAACTTGCACGTGTGAATAGGGCTTTAATTTAGTTGAAAAAATGTGTGCTGTTACATAATCCATTATTTGAGAGCGGTTTGCGAATTCAAATGGCCAGGATTGGCCGAACTTCTACGATTGTGTCTATGTGTCTAAACCAGGGTGCAACCGGAATTTCCGGTTCCGGCAAATTTTGACCTTCCGGTTCCGGTGAATTTTCACCGGAATTAAAAATAAAGGAAATAAGTTTTGCTCAGTGGAAATTACGATATTTTACTAAAAAATGACAATAAAAATTTAGTAGATTTCATTCGTCTAGTATATATAACCCTTGATAATTGCCGAAAATAAACCATCGAAGGGTAGATTTCGCTTCCGTGGATTATGAAAATCTAAAATACAGCAGATAAAGTGAATACCTATCTCCAACTAAGGGTTATTTCACCAATACTATTGCAAAAAAGAAATTAAAATGAATTTTTCGGTGGCATGTATTTTTCGTTTTCCGGTTTCGTTTCCGGTAACTTTTTCAAATTCCGGTTCCGGTGAATTGTAATTCCGGTTGCTCCCTGGTCCAAGCATATGTTTGGCCAATAGGACTGACACCGAGGGGCGAGCCACCCTTCCAAGGGCTACTGGTGGTGCTAATTTCGACATTGCGCGGGGAAATGTGTACACGATCCTTAACATTTTCAGTTGGATTCGTGTTTTCAGTGATAATTCAATTTACCTTTGGTATATTTTAGCGACCGTTCATCGAGTATTAAATCGTACGTTTAATTTGTCTCAGTTGCCGTTTGTAAACCTTGGCATTCTTCAGTTGCGATTGCTCGAACGGACGTTCAACTGCTCATCGTTGAAGTGTTCCAGAAATATGGTAATTGGAGCTGGTGTTGAAAAATACTTTTGTGGCGTCGGATTTGAGTTGCCTAAAGCTTGATGGCCTATAGCCGGATTGTTTTCTTGCGGGACTGCGATCGAGTTTTTTAGTGAACAAGCGAAAAATTATTGTTTGGCAAGCAGGCAACGCTGCTAACTGCATCCACTATTTAGGCGTAGATTTAGATAATAAAATAACGACTGAAAGAAACTACTGCAACGATAAATCAATGATTTATCATATAGGAATAGCGTCAATTCTTTCACAATCTAGAGCTGTATTCACCCACCGAAAGCCAGACTTACGAATACCAAAGAACGACAAAAAATAGCCCCCCCTCACACTCGCTACGTGTCTTTGAAAGCATATGTGTATATAGATCGTTCAGTATTTGGAGCTAGCTACGGCGGCGTACTTTGCATAAAATGTAAACACAATCGCTTTCGCGACAAGAGTCAGCTAAAGCTTTAGACTAACTGTTTTGCTTAGGCTTAGGCTTAGGTATAGGCTCATTTTTACGCTTAGGCTTAGGCTTATGAATATGCTCACACTACTGTTCCGGCCGTGTTCTATACATGGGCCAATTTAACAATAGGTACTTGTTAATTACAGGGATGTGAGAAATTTTGGGTTAAAGGTTTTCGTAAAATTTGTTCGAAGATAAAAATGTGGCGTTCAGGTAGTTGGTCACTTTCCCCCCACGCTGGTGTCAGTTGACTAGAAGGCGAAAGTTCCCCCCACAGGGTGTTTATTATTACATTATCACATTGTTAGGCTTAGGCTCAGGTTTACACTTAAAGCTTAGGCGTTTTCTTCGGCTGTACGATTAGATTATAGACTACATTTTTTGCTTAGGCTTCGCTTAGGAATATGCGTAATCTACTGTTACGGCCCGAAAAGTAACATTGGCCTTCAGGCTTATGTTCAGGTCCCTTTTGTCTCCGGCACCATCCGTCACTATACGGTGTGACAGTGTAGTGCCACCCTAATTTTTGGACTGGACTCTTTCAAACACCGAAGTTTAACGTTTGATTCAACTCCAGTTGTTATACGAGCGTCGCTCCTGTGAATCAGTTGTTGACAATGTGTTAATAAAACCTACGCACATGTAACGTGAATATGACTCTACATGAGTAATAATTAGTTGGTCGTTCATTCGTCAAATAATCTTGTGGAACCAAGTACGAAATTTGCGTGAAAGGCATTGGCCAAACCGTTTTCTGGGTGAACCAAAAATTTTTTCTAGTAGGTATAGTTTTTTCGGCCTTGACTACATACCTGACCGTATATTAATTAAAGTTTCAGAGCAAGGACGGGTTCTAGCCGAAGCGGCCCTTAAGTCAGTTTGTATTTAAGATTAATGTTGTATGACTTAAGTTTGTATTTATGATTAATGTTTTATTCTAAACGCTTGTTGTAATCACAAATTTTAGGCTGATCATCGTAGCAAATTAACAGACGACGAGCGCAATGAGAAACTGACGCCTTTGTTTTCATCTGGATGGACGATGACAGACGGTCGGGATGCGATTAAGAAGACTTATTTGTTCAAAAATTTCAATCAGGTATGTATTTGTTGGTTATCTTTTCAAATTATTTTTTATTTTAAAAATTATTGTTTAATTGAGAAATTTAGATTAAAATTAAGTTAGGGCGTAAACGTTTTTCGGCGAACTGCAATTGAGAGTAAGCTTCAGCTTCAGACTAATTTTTTGTTAAGGCTTAGTTATAGGCTTATGGCTTATGGTCAGGTTTAATCATATGAGTATTCATATATGTGCTAGTGGTACTGCGTCGTGGGCCCATGTTACTTTAACGGGCGTCCAGGTTTCTGGTGGGTCTATAAAAGAGTACGTTTAGATTCTAGATTACATTTTTTGCTTACGCTTAGGCTTAGGCTTAGGAACACATATTTGCAACGCTTAGGCTTAGGCTTAGGAACACATATTTGCAACGCTTAGGCTTAGGCTTAGGAACACATATTTGCAACGCTTAGGCTTAGGCTTAGGAACACATATTTGCAACGCTTAGGCTTAGGCTTATGAACACATATTTGCAACGCTTAGGCTTAGGCTTAGGAACACATTTTTGTAACGTTTAGGCTTAGGCTTAGGCTTAGGAACACATATTTGCAACGCTTAGGCTTAGGCTTATGAACACATATTTGCAACGCTTAGGCTTAGGCTTAGGAACGCATTTTTGCAACGCTTAGGCTTAGGCTTAGGAACACATTTTTGTAACGTTTAGGCTTAGGCTTAGGAACACATATTTGCAACGCTTAGGCTTAGGAATACATTTTTGCAACGCTTAGGCTTAGGCTTAGGAATACGCTTAATCTACGGTTACGCCGCTTAAAGTAACATTGGCCGCCTCATTTATACTTGGGCCCGAATCACTTTGTTTAAGGCGTTCGGTTTTATGACACGAGTTGCGTTGAAAGCTGAAACAATGGATCATCATCCTGAATGGTTTAATGTTTATAATAAGGTTGGTCTGATGCTTTTTTGGGACTTAGTCAAGGATGATGGGACCCATATCCTTAAATGGTTATGGTACCTGTTTTACCGTCTAGTAATCCATTTTCTTCGGCGTCACTGCTTTAGACGCAAGTATTTCACGCACCACTGTTGCTCCGAGTGGACTGTGGGCTCGGGCCATGTATAGAACAGGGCCGGATCGTTTTCCTGTGGGGCTGTAATAGAGTCAGTTTAAGCTTTAGACTAATTTTTTTGCTTAGGCTTATGCTTGGGCTTAGGCTTAGGCTTAGGAATATGCTTATACTACTGTTCCGGCCTTGTTCTATACATGGGCCCCGGGCGTGACAAAATGGTTTTTCATTCGAATCAAAGATCACATATGAAACTGGACTCGGTTTGGCCCCGGCATATATAAAATTTACGTATTTTCAAGTATAAAAATAAATTACAACCAACTCAAAAATGTCCGTCTTCTAAACGTTCAAATCAATGGCCTATTAAAGATCATGGGCGGAACGTTTTTTGTGGGACTGTACTAGAGTAAGCTCAAGCTTTAGACTAATTTTTTGCTTGGCTTAGGCTTACAAATATGCTCATACTTTACGCTTAGGCATAGGCGTAGGCTTAGGCTTAGGCTTAGGAATAAACTCATTCTTACGCTTAGGCTTAGGCTTAGACTTAGGAATATGCTTACGATACTGTTCCGCCCCTGTTGCTTACATTGGCCACGCCCGGTACCTGTTTGAAAATATGAAAATCACAAGAAATTACTGTACAGAGCATTTTTATATTTTCATGGTTTGCTGTGCGCACTACACAATATATAGAATGTTTATTTTCCCACTGTTGGCCACCATATACGTATTACGTAATTTCGTAGCTCATGTTGATAGATATCTTTAAGTGTTCTAACTTGGCCGCAGTTAATACCGTCCCCGGTTCCAGGGTCTTGGACCCCGGTAAAAATCTCGGCCCCGGGGCAACACTATTTTGAATGAAACCTGTGGGTGGATAGCGACTCGCTTATTGTGTTTTACTTACAGGTAGAAGTCACACTGTCGAGCCATGACGTGAATGGTCTTTCGCAACGAGACGTCATTCTAGCAACGTTCATGGAAACTATTGCAAAACAATAATTAACATATATACATATATACATACATATATATTGTACCTGTGACTTGAAAATTAAGTTCAGATGTTCCTAAGAAAATTTGAACGTTCATTTCATTTATTTGGTTAGCCAGACATTTCAAAGCTTCATAACTTACAATGTCGTTTACCATAACAGAATTGATTCTTTAGATAAGAGTATGCCAAGTATATCATTAACCAGAGTGAAACCGGGGGTAAATAATACCGCAGCCACAGGTCATCCAAACTTGTCGGATGTATAGCTATTTGTTTTGTTTTATTTTTAGTAAATATCTCTAAACTATTGTCAAAAAATTTAATTTTGGCATATTTTTGTAACAAATTTCGACAAGTAACTCTTCAAAAAGTTTTCTTTTTTTGTGAACGATTATGACAAATATTTCGGAAATATAAGACATATATGTTTGAAATACAAGACAAAGATTTACCTGAGAAACCGATTCCAAAATGAGCGGCTAAAGCACAACCAAATACCTTAATTTTATACGATGTATACGCACAAAATAAATTGTCTTAAAGTTTCAAGATTCATACTTTCTTAATTTTTAAGACATAAATGTCTTGTATTTCAGACATTAATAGCCTTAAACAGTTCAAAAATTTGTTTCTTAAATGGTTAAAACATAAATGTTTTATATTCAAAAAATTGCTATTGACAATTTTTAAAACACAAATTTCTTCTTTTCAAGATATATTTGTGTTATATTCAAGAATTTAGTTTGTGATTTTTAAAAGAAGTTGCTCCGTTTATATTCTTAAAAGTGTATATAAATATTCAAATTTCAACGATATTTCGCGTCGAGGTTAAGCTCCCCATAACCTAAATTTACGTCTTGGACGTATTTTAGGTTGTGAAATTAGGGTATTTGGTTGAGCTTTAGCCATCAGTTTTGAATCGTTTCCGTGGAAAATCTCTGTCTTATATTTCAGGCATAGTTGTCTTATGTGTCAGACATACTTGTCTTGTATTTCAGAAAAATTTGACTTATGCCATAAATATTTGTCTTAATCGTTCGTGAAAAATTTCAGACTTCTGTACGTCTGAAAAATTTAAGAAATATCAGACTGGAATTCAACACGTATATGTCTGGAGTACTGATTAATGCATAATTATCTTAAATTTTAGGAGCAATATTTCTTGAATACGAAATAATTTATTTTGCGTGGACTAATGTCATTCACACGTTATAATGCGTGCACCCCGCACATGCAATGTCCCTACCGTTTTGAACAGACAGCATACATGTCCATACCGTTTATTAATAGCAATTTTCGTCGCATCACTTGCGACACATTGATGGATATTTAGGCGTTTTCGGCAACGGTGTAGCGGACAAATTCATAATCCGCGAACAGTGTGCGGACTTTTTAATTTGGCAGGAAATTGAAACTGTGATGGTGGCTTAAAATCAGGCGGGAAATAACAACTTTTGAAAGAAATTTAAATTTTGGCAGGAAATTCAAATTTTAAGAGTAAAACCAAGTTTTGGCGGGAAATTCAAATTTTGGTGGGAGAATTTAAATTCTGGTGGGAGAATTTAAATTTAGGCGGGAAATTCAAATTTTGGCGTAAAAATTCAAATTTTGGCGGGAGAATTGGAATTTTGGCTTGGAATTCAAATTTTAGCGCTAATATTCAAATTTTGGCGGGAAATTCAAATTTTATGCGAGAATATTCAAATTTTGGCGGAAGAACTTAAATTTTGGTTATAAATCCAAATTTGCAGAAAAATTCAAATTTTGGCTGCAGTATTTAAAGTTGTGTGGAAAAATTCAAATTTTGGCGGGAGAACTTAAATTTTGGCGGGAAATTCAAATTTTGGCGGGAAATTCAAATTTTGCCGGTAGAATCTGAATTTTGGTGGGAAATTCAAATTTTATGCGGGAATATTCAAATTTTGGCGGGAACATTTAAATTTTACGGGAAATTCAAATTTTGGTGGGAAATTCAAATTTTGTGGGAAAATTCAAATTTTAGCGGGAACATTCAAATTTTGGCAGGAACATTCAAAGTTTAGCGGGACAATTTAAATTTTAGCGGCAAAATCAAATTTTGGCGTGAAAATGCACATTTTAGGAACGAAATTAAAATTTGGGTGAGAAATCGAAATTTTTGAGGAAAAACTAAATTATGAAGAAACCTAAAATTTTGCGAAAAATAAAATTTTTTTTAAGCGAACTATCTATATAGCAGTCATTCGATACCTATTGTACAGTTGAGTGGGACATTCAAGGCAAACATCGACGGTATGAAAATGTCCGCTACACCGTCTACGCAAAACTTGCATAATCCGCGCAGCTAACTATATTGTAGGACGTTGCGTGAGCAAAGCGCACGCGTTATAATGTGTGAGTGACATAAGATTTTTATAATCCGTGTAAATTGACAAATGCAATTGCATATATTGACCTAAGTGAAAATCTATCGCACTACTTTGTTGCTCAATTGATTGCGTTAGTGAAATTGATTCTTGATAAGAAAATAGTGTTGTCGCCCTTGCTAAGTATATAGGGGCTTGCCTACTAAGCTTAAACCTAAACCTAAGCGTAAACTTAAGCCAAAACGAAAGCCTGATCCCAAGCCTAAAGCCAAGTGACTAAGTATTCCCCCACCTGCCTCACGGTAGGCAGGCGTCGGTTATAATTACGGGCCCTTGTGACCATAGATATTACGGAAATTTCCGCTTTGGAGTAAACCATTTTGCAGCAGCACTAAATTTGTCGACTAATTTTTTCCCGTTTTCCAGCCAATTCTGTATGCCGCCAACAGCTGATTTGAGTGTCCTTAACCTTTCGTCTAAAGTTTTCCCGAGTTTAATTTGTAAAATATTAGCCAAACAAGCGCTAGAAAGTTGTTCGCAATTCGAAGTTTCAACCAAATCCGTTGAAGATGTATCTTTACCGTCGACGTATACGTCAATTACCCATTTATTTGAATTATCACCAGCTGTCATAGCAGATGTGATACTTTTTGGAGAATTTTGAACTGAAGATGAACTTTTACGACTTGTTTTTGATAAATAATCTTGTCGAATTTTTGGAAATTTACGACTAAAAATATTGGAACTTGGATTTTGTCCAGTTGAATTCGAAGAGTGTTTGGATTTGCTCGGATCGGCTTCGAGGGTAGCTCTGATTTGAGATATTCCAGATTTGGGATCAAGAGATTCCCAGTGTGTCGATAGAAAACCGACCTTTGTATGATGGCGCGTTAGCTGTTTTGAATTGTTCTGAAACACACGTAATCGCATACACGTATATGTGCCGTGGTTCCCCCCCCCGTTCGCTTCCAGCGAAACGGGGACGTGAATAGCCCCCGTAGAACCAAAATCCACCGGTAATTTCAAAAAAATTTGTCCCTTCGGCACACTTTTCAAATTACGAAATACGTAATTGATGCTTATTTGATTCCTCACTCTCACTTCGCTTAAAAATTGGATGAAAGCTTCTTAGCTTGAGTAGTGCAGTCCGCTGGAAAACGGTCTCCCGTCACACTGCAAAAAATAGTGAGTCAAATGGACTCTCCGAAGTAGGCGTTTCCGGACTACACAAATTGAGTCAAATTCAACTCCGCCAGAGTCCAGAATTGAATTTTGACTCAGTTTGTGTAGTTCGGAAAAGCCTATTTCCGAGAGAGTTAATTTGACTCACTATTTTTCGCAGTGCAGCTATGAACCAAATGATATGAAACTTGCTAGAATCACATACCGTTTTTGTGACATGACCAACGACCACAAGTTTGTTGTGTTCAGTACTGGCGTTCGCAGCAATGATTCGATGTTCCGTTGTACTTAAA
This sequence comes from Enoplolaimus lenunculus, assembly GCA_030248215.1. Taxonomy (NCBI): domain Eukaryota; kingdom Metazoa; phylum Nematoda; class Enoplea; order Enoplida; family Thoracostomopsidae; genus Enoplolaimus; species Enoplolaimus lenunculus. The sequence continues at coordinate 106,508 of JASANG010001789.1, forward strand.
CTTTCTTTGATTCGACCATCATAGTTCCTGATTGGATTGACTGCCGAATATTTCAGCGCAAATCTGTTGTTTTTATGTCGCCGATTTTTGCGTCGAGAATGCTTGCTTCTTTGGATCGCTCGAGCGTCGCCCAAATTACAGTATTGTCGCTGTGATTGGCTGTATCTTGGGAACCCAGTACAATCGAGTTCGTCTGGCCAATGAAAACCGGTTTCAGCAACAATCTTGGCACATTTTCCCACGGTTCGTTTACAAACATATCTGCATGGTGGGACCGGGCCTAACATATGATGCCGACGGCCTTTATTCGACGCCTTATAATCGCCGGGTAACTGACTCGTTGGGCAAGGTGGAAGGTAAGTTATGCAAATCAGTTGTGATAACGGTTTCCGGCAATTAGGTTGCTGTAAAAGCGTTGAAAATGCTAAAAATTCAATAGCAATCGTCTGTTGCGATAATTGACCAAATTGATTCGGTAGACTAGTATAATTGTAATCTAAAGCAGAACATAACGGCACGCGGATTGGCTGACAAGTTTGACCAGACGACAAAATTGTTGACGATGACGTCACCGCGAAATGATTGGCTGTTAATGACAAAAGTAACAAACTCGTCGAAACCCGAAAATGTTTCGGTAACAAAGGTATCATTTGTTGAAATTTAGGCTCCACTCTTCGTGGATGTCCTAAGTTTGAACACAGTTTACAGTTGGGTTTGACACCTGGCCTGGCTATGACAGATTAGCAAAACTCAAAGATACCGGCATTACAATGCAAATAAGCATTGTTGGTTTAAGACAATTTTACTAATTTGAAGCATAAAGCATATTGGTTAATTTATTAAATAATTAGACACCTGTCAATTTCTTTATATTGAATAATAATATTTAATAAAAACTTTGTCAACGTGGTTTCAATATTTGCAACCGACATCAACATATTGACCGGAAATGTCGCAACTCAACTAAAAATCTTGTTGGAGAACTACACTGCAAATTCCAATGAGTTAATTAATCAGCTCAAACGGAAAATTAGTTATTTCTGAGTTAACAGTAAACTTTACCTAACTCCTGAGTTGACTTGATTCTCACTGTGAGGTGACTTCGGAAGAGTTGATTAACCCATTCTCACATTGAGTTGCCTATAGGCAACTCAACGCAGTGTATATACGTTAAATAGTATGTATCGCACCGTGTTTAACAATAGCAACAAGTATACATAGTGCTAAATCACCACAAGACGTGAGAGCCCCCTCGAGTTCGAGCGTCAAGCTCCTATAGCTGAGAGGTGATGGTATACGCCTCCCACTCCAGCCACTGGAGTTCGAATCCTAGCATAAAAGTATGTCTCAGGGGAAATAGAAAATATTCATGTGAGAAAGGGTTAATTGAATCAAAATTAGTTGAATCAACTCAGAATTGTGAGTTCTGATAGTCCTAACTCAGACTGAGTGATTCAACTCTTTCTGGGGTAAAATCAACTCACTGGAATTTTCAGCGTAAACGCAAATGTGTAAATTTGCCAATTTCTTCTACTTAAAACTAATGAAAATTTTAATTTGCACACCTATATAAAAAATCAGGTGGAAATGTGCCCTCAAAATACGAGTGGGACGTTCCAGATTTAATTACTGTACTGACCCGAATAAGGGGGGGGGCAATAAGAGGAATGGTCCCTAGCTTCAGTCCCAATCAATAGGAGTTCGTATCCCTAATAAGAGTCCGTAAGCGGATACATTCCCTAAGCCCTAATTAGAGTCCATAAAGGTGAATTGTCCCTAATTGTAGCGCATAAATGACTCCAGGACCAAACTTGGTTTCAATGTACCATTCCAAAGTATAACCTTGCATTATCGCTCAAGCTTTTGATACAACGCTAAAAACGTTTAATTCAACGAATAGTTGCAATACCGGATATATCGGTAACAAAGGGCGGCGGAGGGCGGGTTGAACGCCCCCTTACTCGGGTTACTACAGTAAGTAAGCATATTGTATGCATTGTTTCACATTGATTCGTGTAATAATGTTCTACTTTTTTACATATTAAATTAAGTAATAAAACAAAAAATAACAAAATAAGGGTCAAAATCCAAAAGGATCCTCAAATTTAAGTGAATTTGCGTAACATAATTTTATTCCAATTTAATACAACTGTATTGCCAGACGCTGTTAAACAATATGGCCAATGTACAGAACATTGGCGGAACAGTATTTTAAGCATACCTAAGCCTATGCCTAAGCCTAAGCCTAAGCCTATGCCTAAGCCTAAGCCTAAGCCTATGCCTAAGCCTAAGCGTCAGAATGAGTATAGTCGTATGCCTGAGCCTAAGCCTAAGCCTAAGCATAAGAATGAGCATATTTCTAAGCCTAAGCCAAAACCTAAGCCAATGGTAAACAAAAAATAGTCTAAACCTTAAGCTTACTCTATTCTGGTCCTACAGAAAAACGTTCCGCCCCTGATCTTTACATGGGCCTTCAATATGAACCTAAATTGTTCACCACGGGTTTAATCAGGATTTTAATTCGAACGGCATACTTTCATTTTTGAATTCTGGAATTTATAATTGTATTCTAAAGCCTGGAAAATGTACCTTTCCACTTCTTGCTGATGAAATTTTGCGATGAGAAGTACACCCCTGTTCAACGTCAGAAATTGCTCGTTTCAGAATCCGATCGGTCCTTGTTTATGGCTGCTATAATCATTTGAGAATAAGCAAATTGACTACTACCCACAAAATTTACACTGTAAAGACAGATTAATAGTTTCTGATAAAAATAAACAGCAGGTTTTCGTATAAAGAAAACGTGTCATTAAAAACCAAGACGAAACAAAAAACAGCCAATTTTGTAGGCTTCAAACCAACGCCAGAAAACCGCTTGGGTCGTCGTAAAAATTTATGGAATGATGGTCTGGTTCATCTGTAACATATTGAAAACTGCCAAAATACGATGGAATAAGGATATCGGTCAATATTACTTTTAAAGTGTGAAACGAGAAATTTCGCTGATGATAGAATTGTCATCACATTGAAGCCAAAAAAGTTTCAATGTCCAAATAGAAACATAAACAGTTACCTGGCGTACGCATGATATTGTGGATGTTGCGTGGACACTTTACAACCAACTAAATTCAACGTCATAAATCGTAAATGCGTAACGCAACATAGATTGTAATCCTTTCTGACATGAATTGTTTCTATTTCATCTGGGAACTAATTTTATGCTTGGATTCGAATCGTAAGTCGGAGGCGTTTACCGTCACCACTCAGCTATAGAAGCTTACCACAAAAGTTCGAAAGGGCTCTCACGTATTGTGGAGGTTTTGAACTACCCCGTGTTACTTTTACTGCCGTAACTGTAGATTAAGCGTATTCCTAAGCCTAAACCTATTAAGTCTAAGCAAAAATGGGCCCATGTATAGAACAGGGCCGGAACAGTAGTAGGTATTAGCATATTCCTAAGCGTAAGCCAAAACCTAAGCAAAAAAGTGTAGTCTAGAATGTAAGCCTACTCTTTTACAGACCCTCCACGAAACCGGGACGGCCCTAATAGTAACATGGACCCGCGTTACGATTACTAAACACTTTGTACGGTATTTAACGTATACACATTGCGCTTAGTTGCTCATAGTACACTTTGTATGATAAGAAGATAAACATTGTAGAAAGGGCTCATATAGACTTTGCTTACAATTTTGGAGGGTGTAACCGAACACTTGTTACCGTTATTTTGATCGCTGTACGTATCCGTTAATCAATTTTACGCTCAGCACAATTGAAATTCTAATACTAAAGACTGTGAGATGTTGAAAACCCAAATAATAAACTAAATTTAACAATCAGCTAATTTAGCGAACATTCAGTTTGTTCTACGGACGATTTTTTTCTCAGATCGGTGTCTATTTTGAGAAATCATGAAAATTTCCACTACGATTACGAAACCCTTTCTCACATGAATATTTTCACTTTGATCTGAGTTCTATAATTTCAAGCTAAGATTCGAACCACCAGGCTGTTGACTGGAAGTCAACTATCATGAAAGATCAACTGAGTTCATGACCGGTCAACTGTGAGTCTGATGCTTGAACCAAATAGAATTCTGACTTTTTGTAACAAATTTTGTTCAACAAATTCGCGTAATAATTGTTAAACACTGCGCAATGGTTTTAGCATATACACAACCACGTTGAGTTGCTCTTTGTATTAAGTGGATTAAATCGGAAATATACACTGCAGAAAATGGTGCGTCAAATTGATTTGCTCCGAAATAGACTCTACGGGACTATACAGACTGAATCATAAATCGCCCCGCCAAAGTCAAACGTGGATTCAATGAGTCGAATTTTACTCTGGTGGAGTCTAATTTGACTCAGTTTGTGTAATCCCGGAGAGCCTATTTCGGACAGAGTCAATTTGACTCACCTTTTTATGCAGTGTTCTTTTGAGCATTTTGAATTTTTATATATTTATTATCAAATGTTTTGTAGCAATGTTATCGGTCGCATGCTAACCAAAAGGACGTGCACAACACCAAAGCATCCGCCTAAACCTAAGTTTAAGCCTAAGCGTTTAAGTCCAATCTAATCCTACACTTTGAAAAAATGGTAAGTCAAATTGACTCTCTGCGAAATAGTCTTTTCGGGACTACACAAACTGAGGCAAAATCCGACTCTGTTGAGTCAAATTCGACACATCGAAGTCACTCTGTTTGTCGAATTGGGCTCTTGCGGAGTCGAATGCGACTCAGTTTGTATTGTGCCGAAAAGCCTATTTCGGAGAGAATCAATTTGACTCACCATTTTTTGCAGTGTAAAAAGCCTAAAGCCTAAGCCGCCAAGCCTCTTCTACTGGTTTTCCTGACTTTCAATGGGTAGGATTGTTTACGTGATTAACAAAGGCCTCTATTTACATACACTGGCCCATGTAAAAATCAGGTGCAGAACCGTTATTTCGTGTGACTGCAATAATGTAAGCTTAAGCTTTAGACAATTTTTTGCTTAGGCTTCGGTATAAACTTAGGCATATTTTCTGATTTTCTCGCTTAGGTTTAGACTTAGGCTTAGGAATACGCTTATACTAAACTGTACAGCCCATGTTTTATACATTGGCCCATACGCGGAATAGCTGATAAATTTAAGGTGTGAACAATACAAACTTTCTTACAATATTGAAATAAGCTACATTTACTTGTTTAAAATTTATCCAATTTATTTTAAAATAAACTAAGTTAACCTTCCACATACGAAGCCTGAACAACATTTCTTGTGTTTCACATTCTTTGAGTATAATTGTATTTTGAGTCAAAATTTTCAATTTATAACTAGAAACCTTTTGATTGAATTTTAAATTAATAAATGCCCCTTTTGAAATACATTTTAAATTTCAATTAAACATTTTATCTTACTTCACGAATTAGTTTAGCGTTTGTTAGTTGTCCGAAATAGCACACACTGGCGCTCATCGCCAGGCCAACAGATTACAGGGTCACTTATCCCAATGGTATTTTGTTCCCCCATTTAAAGTCGCCCTCGCAAACATAACGAGTTTAATCCTAAACCTAAGAATATGAAACATAAACACTGTGGGTAGAAACGTTTGCCGTTGACTAAATTAACATTAGTGTGGGGTCGAAGTAAACAGGTACCCCTCATATGCAACCACTCCCGACTGGCCATAGCCTCGGTGTCACGACTTTCATGTACTGCGAGATACGCTAAATGCTGAGCAACTTATCAATAATTTGCCTCAAAAATACCCTACACCTGCATATATATATTATAAGCCTAAGCCTAAGCCTAAGCCTAAACCTAATATATACATATATACATACATACATATATATATATATGTATATATATAAAAATAAATATGTATATATATAAATATGTATATATAACTTCCAGAGGTACGTACCTTCACACCACGGACATATTAATACCGTTCTTAGTCATTCGAAAGGCGAACCTTGGTATGCGCCAGGTACTACCACCGATCATTAAGTAACTTGAGGTATAAAGTAATGGTTTGAAGGAAATTGCAGAATGTAAATAGTAGAAACCCTGCTTGTAAACACGGTTTATTTGCTTGTGCCAAATATTTTTCAAATTGCCAAAAAAGTTAGATTTTAGTTTTCAGCGTCTGCTAGAAGCTTGGAAAATGCTGGGCATTGTGGAATTAGTTTTTTTGAAAGGGGAGGGTAAATTAAGCTTGACTGTGTCCCCTGCTCAATATTAATCGATGGGTATGAATGTGGGTTTTTTGTTTACTATAAGGTATTCTGGTGCAAGGAGGGCGTAAAGAAACATCCGAATGGTTCAAGACCTGATTCAAACTAATATCCGCTGCAGAAAACAGCTAACGAAACATCCATGAAAATGTTATCGCTCAGGCCCGTAGCCAGCTCACCTTGGCAGGCGGATCTAAAAACTTCTCAGGAGGGGCACACAAGTGTTTTTAGTTACTTACAAGCAAGGTTGAACATTTTATGAGGGCCTAAATTTTTCGAGAGAGGGGCTATGCTCCCCTTGCCACCCCTTAGCTACGAGCCCGTGTTAGCTACCAACCACAAAGTACTTCACAAAATTATAAAGGGTGGTGATTAGCTTCTATAACCCCCTGAGACCTATAGTATCCGGTGTGGAATTTATTGAGGTAAAAGGGAAAAAGTATCCGGCGGAGCGGTGACACTTTCTGTGTGAATAGCCGTGATTAAAGTTCAGGAAGTGCCGATTAGCACATTTTATGGCAAAATAACGTTTACGATAAACAAAATTTGTATTTTATAATAAACATTTTGCGGGTTTTTAGAACATCTTAGTCGCTTACTGAGAGAAGTTAGTTTTGCAGTTAAGGGTCCATTTTCTCAAATGCGTATAGCACCTATCATCAGTTAGCGATCGGTTTTCAAACTGACGAACATCAGCAATTGCAGAACTCAATATTGGTACAAAAGTATGGCAAAGCAAACGCGAACAATGTGCTGAATTTCGAACCTCACGATGTGCTGGTTCCAAAGTTACAGACCTATTGCCAACTGGTGATAGGTGCTACACACATTTGAGAATACGGACTTAAGATTTTTGAAATTTTCGACAACGATTTGAGGGCGTGGAATATGCTCGTACCTTCAAATATGAGTAGCATCTCTGTAACTTTTGAATGCTGCCCTAATTCTAGATCAGTAACTGCAAGTTCTTGATTTTGAAAACCTACATAACTGGTGATAGGTGCTATACACATTTGAGAATATGCACTGCAAAAAACGATGAGTCAAATTGACTCTCTCCGAAATAGGCTTTTCCGGACTACACAAACTGAGTTAAATTCGACTCCACCAGAGTCAAATTCGCCTCAACGAGCGACTCAGTTAGTCGAATTTGACTCTGACGGAGTCGAATTTTGACTCAGTTTGTGTAGTCCGGAAAACCCTATTTCAGAGAGAGTCAATTTGACTCACCATTTCTTGCAGTGTGGGCTTTTGACGGGCCCGTAGCCAAAAGCCCCTGCCCCTCCTGAAAGTTTTTACCTCCTCCTAGCAAACTGAGCTGGCCACGGTGCCTGGACTCTTAGAATGGAAAATACTCTCAGTGGACAATAGTTTCATTGCGGTATTTTGCGTAGAAAAGAATTTTCCCAACGCGCGTTGCACTATGCCTCACCCCAGAAGCGTTGTCTGAAATTGTTAACGGGTGGTGTTGTTTTGCTGCTCCCCCAGGCTGCACCCCAGAGCCATTCTCCCTGCTCTTCTAGAATTTGTCTGTTTCCATGAATTTTCACGTATCCCCACTAAATCTGCCAGTGTCCGACGCTTTTTTGAGTCCTTCTGAGATACGCCTTCGTACAGTTCCATATCATTCATCTTGGAGTGAAATAGTTTCGCATATAATTTTTCAAGCTAATGATAAAAGAACTAATGCTTACCTCTAAAAGCTGTTAATTTATTCAGGAAATAATACGGAATTTTGTCTTATAATTTCAACTTCCGTTTGAAAAAATTTAACTAAATTAATTTTTAAAAGTCCGCTAAAATGCAAAAAAATATTGTAAAATCTGTTTTTACGAAATCAGCTATTTTAAGCGTCGCTAACTTAATTACCAGAACCGTTCGTTTAGGCTTAAAATTTAGACTTTATTTACTGTCTGTATTGTCAAATGTGTAGCACCTATCACCCGTTGGGTAGCCCATGTACTTTAAGGGGCGTCGAGATTTCTGCTGGGTCTATAAAAGAGTAGGTTTAGATTCTAGATTACATTTCATTGCTTAGGCTTTGGCTTAGGCTTAGGAACTCATTTTTGCAATGCTTAGGCTTATTAATACGCTTAATCTACTGTTACGCCGCTCAAAGTAACATTGGCCCGTTGGGCGATAGGCCTTGTTACTTTTCAACCAGTGAAGGCTTAAAATTCAGCAAATATTTTTCGAGTATGATTTGCCCTACTCCTGTCCAATTTTGAGTTCAACAACTGCAATAGTATAAAGTGAGTTTGAAAACCTGTTACTAACTGATGATAGTTGCTATACACATTTGAGAATATGGGACAAGATTTTTAACTAAAGACTTTTACTTTTAGAAAATAAAAAAATTGTGGGTTAAGATTGTTTTACAGTAATTTTAAGAAGATATTTCACTTTAGTCTTTAAGCTCCGGTTTAGAGTCAGTGTTTTGTCACAAGACACATCCTTAATAGCAGATTCTAAAAGGGTAATAAAAATAACGGAAACAGACAAATATTCATCGGTTTTTATAAAATATTAATGAAAAACAGCGGATGCACTGAAATTTTTAAGATTTTGGATGAATTTTGTTTCTTTGGTTTTATATCGAACGATGACCAATGTTACTTTTAGGACCGTCCTGGTTGATCTGCATGGCAGAACGGCAAAGCTTTACCCGACGATACCGGAACTGGTATTGTCACCCACGAAATTTGTTTATTTACCACGTAACTATCATTAATTATTTAGACACCACAATTTTTTCAGGCACAAACATTTCTGGGATACAAAACGTTTTTATTTACCTTTTCGGCCAATGTTACTTTGAGGGACGTAACAGTAGATTAAGCGTATCCCTAAGCCTACGCCTAAGCGTTGCAAAAATGAGTTCCGAAACCTAAGCCTAAACCTAAGCCTAAGCCTATACAAAAACATGTAATCTAGAATCTAAACGTACTCTTGTATAGACCCACCAGAAACCTGGACGCCCCTTATAGTAACATGAGCCATATTTTCTATAAACAGGTATCAGCCAACGACGAGGCGCAATGGTAAATAACCTATTTAAATGCTAACAATGTATTTAATGGAAGCAAGACGTGTATAGCTCAGTACCAGCAACACTATTGCGCGAAAGCTATTTTATCTAATATCAAAACCTATTGCGCCCACCCACGGGGGCATAGGGGGCCATGCCCCCCCCCGAATTCGGCTGGTGCCCCCTCAAATATACTTGGTTTAAAATTAAACAATCTTGAATTGTAATTGTAGGGGCATCCAAAATTATCGGCGCCCCCCCCCCCCCAAATCTGCGCACGCCATTTATTAAAGAATTAATATAAATTAAAACAATCTACGACAATTCGCAGTCCGACAACTTGTCGCCCAACAGTGTTCTAAAACCTATGAATAAATGCAAACATAATCCGAAAAGTATTCCTAAGCCTAAACGTAAGCATAATGATAAGTGACGAATTGTCGAGTCGATGAAGGTTCGGAATACAACTTGTCGGGCGACGAATTGTCGTTATACCAAGTTAAACATAGATTATTTTCGCTCATGTATAGGAGAGATTCAGAAGAAAAGCGTAGCCCTTAACTGTCCGCTAAAGACTTAAGCTTAGACTTTGGTTTTTGGCTAGATTCACGCTTAGGCTTTACTGATATATACAGTAATGCAACTATCCGTTGAATTAAAAGTTTCTTGTCTTGCATTTTGAAATGTTACTTTCAAAACTTAAGTATGCTTTAAAGTTTCGAATTCAACTATATTTGATCGTGGAGTCATTTATACGCTACAATTAGGGATAATTGACATTTATGGACTCTAATTAGGGTTTAAGGATTGTATCTGCTTACGGACTCTTATTAGGGATACGGACTGCTATTTATTGGAACTCAAAATGGGACGCCCTTTCTTATTACCCCCTGTTATTCGGGTCACTACAGTAGGCAACCGCTTAGGCAAAAGCTTATGCAAACGCTTAGGCAAAAGCTTAAGGCGTATGTAAGTTTTTATACGTAAACCTAAGCCTGAGCGTAAGAATGGGGACACACTTGATTGAATCATTTACCAACAGGGTCAATAGTAGGGCCCCATCAGGTTTAGCTCAAAAACGGCCGCGGTCACGGCTCTCTAACCATAGCCCAGGGTACGAATCGAAACATCAGCTACAGTCATGATTTAAAAAATTACCAAAACACCGTTTTAAAATTATTAAGTAGACAGTTCGGGTATTTTAGCCAGACCAAATTTTAAAAACACCGGCAGATGAGTCACAGGTTTTCAGTTTTGTAAAACATACACATATATACATATATACACATATACCATTCATATCTGTCCAGGTATAAACGTATCATGCCCGGTCTACGAATAGGGCCATAACTACACCAGACGATTAGGGTCCCACTCCCGCTGTGGATATCTTCACCCTCTGTGGTCAAAAATATTTTTGACGGATCCATAATCCTTCTGTTATTATTTTTGCCCCCGTTTGCTAGCAATTCTTGGGTACGAGCCCGATAGCAAGCGAACTAAACTAATTAAGCCAGCTGATTTAGTGCGTTATTATGCTAAGTTTTCATTGGTACACAAAGTAGGCAATTTCAAAATGTGTTCAAGTTTTTGTAATACGAGTTCTTGTACTGTAATTTCAAAAATGAAAATTTGTGTAGGAAAAGTGAATTTACAGTAAATCTGGTTAGTTTAATCTGGTATAAAACACTAGGACCGGCTTACTAAATAAATAAATAAATAGATAAATAACTAAATATATATGTATATATACAATTATATGTGAATATGTATATAATATCAGACCAAAGTTATGAGGTTATTGCTGTTTTTGTTACCAATCAAATAGCGCCTCTGCAATCCTTCTCCCCATATAAACATTGTTTAATTTATAGTTTATATAAATATTGTAAAGTCAAATAATTACTGTGCAAGCCAGTTTTCTCGAATATAGTCAAACTTGAACAAGCAATCAAAATCAGTTTGCATTCCAGTAGTTGTTTGGGCTGCCCCGAAGAGCAGTTATCGTTTGGGACGTACCGGTTGCCTACTGGGCCAAATTGCTGTTTCGAGCACGACATATATCTTTATTATAAATTTCACCACACAGATTTTGCTTATATTTTTGTTAGCAACGCATAGCGACGCGCGGCGACGTCCGACACATTAAATATAGAGCATCCGTTACAGTCCGATTGCCGAGCAACAGGGAGTATCCTCTGGAGAGGTAAAATAACTGTCAGGTTTACGATATTTATTTCCGATTTTTTACACAAATAGAACATTAGGATCAGTTTCAAATATTCTTATATTATGAACCAAACTTCCCTGTTCCCGTAGTAAATATTTTCACTGCAGCAATCGTACAACATCCTGCAAAATTTCTGTCTCCGACGTCTATGCAATGCCCCGTAGGGGTAGCCGAAAAGGAGGCGTCTACTCTTCGTCGACAACTCGAGGCGGTGTATACCTAGCGAAAACGGTTGCAGTTTCAAAACGTCGCTCAGAGTCGAGCCCAAAATCATCAGTGTTGGCTTCGAGCGGATCGTATTTAAGCGATTGTGTTGAACGCAGTCAACAACTGGAGCAACAACAACAAAAACAACAACAAAAACAACAACAGCAACTACAACAACAACAGCAACAACAACAACAACAACAACAACAACAACAACAACAACAACAACAACAACAACAACAACAACAACAACAACAACAACAACAACAACAAAGGGTTATTGTATCGAGTACATATTGTGAACATTGTGCTCGAATTTCGAAGATTATACTCAGTCAACAACCGTATCCGGTAAGCGATACGTCCTTAACGGATTTAGGGGCCACAAAACAGAACTTATTATTTCTGCCCGTCCATCTAAACCATTCACGGCCACAGGCAAGAAAGTAAAAGTAATGTGTTAGTTCACAAGTGTAAACAACCATACAACTTTACTGAATTTATTGCAGCCGCTTTCTCATTGGCTGATGAAAAACTGCAAGTTCTGCGTGCCATTTTGAGCAGCAAGTTCTGACAGCAAAAACTTGCCCGTGTGAATAAGGCTTTAAAATAATTTCATATTAATAAATGTTTTGCTTACTTAGCTAAACTTAAAATTCAACCCAAATGTTCAACGTTAAGTGTAAGCGAAATAACGCAAGCTTAATCGTCAAAAAAGAGCAATTCAACACAAACACAAATTTTGTAATAAATGGAGTATAAGTTGTACCTCTTACACTGTAAATTCCAATGAGTTGATTAATCAATTCAGCAAGCGAGTGAGTTCTGATAGTCCTAACGCAGACTGAGTGATTCAACTCATTCTGAGTTAAAATTAACTCACTGAAATTTACAGTGTACAGCTGTGATTTGCGTCCGTATTCTCAAATGTGTGTAGCATCTATAACCAGCTAAACGATAGTCTGTGTTAAATTTCAAACCAATTAATGACGAGGTTCGAAATTAGTACAGTTGCTATATTTGATGTAGGCGACTTCTTTGCATAATTTGAGTTTGGTATTTACCGCAGTTATCCTGCTCCAACGACCCTTATACACTTTTCTCTACATTTACGCTTATGCATAAGCAGAGTGGGAAGTGAGTAAGGATTTTTTACCCGCGTGTATACCCGCGCAAATAAGATCTACCCACCGTCCACCTTTTACCCGCGCCTGGAGTCAAACCAGTATTTTAAAGATCGTTGGTTTATTCGTGCTTTAATGAAGTTTTGCGATATTAGCTTCAATGAATTTTACAAATGAAATTTCACTAGAAACAACAAAATGTTAAACCCAGCTAAATAAAGTACGGAATCCACCTGAGCAGAAATAAAACAAACAGTAGCGGAGGTTTTCGTCCTTAACACTTAAAAGTTTGCCGCGGGGTAAAAACTGTGAATTATATACCCACGTGGCAAAAATCTTTAACAGCGGGTATACCTGTGCCTGAAATTTTTTACCCGAACCGCGTTTACCCGCGGGTAAGCGCGGGTTCCTTCGGGTACCCGCGGGTAATGTCCCACTCTGTGCATAAGCGTAGAAAAGGCTTAAGGTTTAGGCAGAAGCTGACCTAAACGCAGGCCTTTGACAAAGCCTTAGCCTAGACCTAAACTTATTCCTAAGCGTTAGCCTTAAATGAAGGGAAAGTGCTCAAGAGTGTAACTTACCACTTAAACTAGCGATAGGCGCTACACACAATTGAGAATATTGTTTCAACTTTCCGAGTTTGAACTCTCAGATTGAAATCGTCCCCGAGCAGTGTTCAGACGGTGAGTCAACCGAAACTGTCATTGAAGACAACATTCTCAGTGAACTCAACCGAAGCGGTGAATCATATTCGAGAACGATTGAATATCGCAATAATCATTTACGAGTTGTTCGCAATATTTGGCAGTGTCAAGGGCTTAAAGTAAGGCCTGACGAGTGGGACGATAGCAACATATAAGGGTTGCGCGGCCCATGTACAGAACAGGGTCGGATCGTTTTCCGACGGGGCTATAATAGAATCAGTTTAAGTTTTAGACTAATTTTTTCCTTTGGCTTGGAATACGCTCATTCGTACGCTTAGGCTTAGGAATATGCTTACACTACTGGTCTGGCCCTGTTCTATACACATGGGCGGGTTGCGTTATACTTTTTAATTATTTTAATGCCGTCAGGGGTCCGTCCGTCGCTGTCGGTCACCGTCGGGCATTGTACCACAACGTACGTTGATTGCAGCGTGGCACATCATATCAATTAGTAAACAAAAACTCTTTGACGTACGGCGCCGGTCGGCACCGGACTGCGCTTCAAGATAAACTTTGCCTGAATTTGCCAATAACTAAATTAACCAATTAAATTTCGTTTGAGAACCTAATTTTGCACCACCTCCGACTTTGATCCTGACCAATTTTGCTTTACCGACGGCTGAGATTGTCGTTTTTTCACCTCCGGTTGTACCCTGTTTGTATGCTGATACCCCTTGCCAGAAATTGTTTTGACGTCTACTGGCAGTTTTCAAAAGACTTAAAATTGAATATTTTTTCAATTTAAAACAATGGACGAATCGGCAAAATTTTTATAATTCGGTTTAAAAATAATTTTAGGAAAAAATATTTTTTTTGAAATTAACTTTTAGTCCGCATTCGCCCACGCTACTGAAGTTCCTGATGCGTGCGTTTGTGTCGACCTACTTGCCGTTATGAATGATATACGGTAAGTGTCGCTTTTGTTTGCCTAAACCAGTTTTGATCTTCAGATCGAAAATTTTTCAACGTAACTTTGAAACACCAAAGTTTACTCAGAAATTTCCAAATTTGAGAATATGGGCTTTTGTCTAAGCAAAATATCTAAGTAAAACGTGTAAAAGTAAATTTCTTCATCAAGGTTATATTTAAGAAGAGTAGACAATGGCTGAGTTTCTAAAACCTGACTTATGATTTACTTAATTTTTGCTTAAAAACCATAGATTTGCTTTATACTAAGGAGGTCGTGAGCCTACAATCTCAGTTGAACCCATGATAGTATCCTAAATCTGGTACTCTCAAATTTCCTAAATTCTGTGAGTGACTTAAGTATTTACTTAAACATAATTTCAGAAGTAAAAACTTGTTTAAGTAGTTTATACTGCAAAAATGTTGAATCACATTGACTCTCTCTGAAATAGTCTCGGCGGGACTACACAAATTGAGTCAAATTCGACTCCGCCAGAGTCAAATTCGCCTGACTTTGTCGTACGTTTCACTCTGTTGGAGTCGAATTTGTCGAGTCGAATTTGACTCAGTTTGTGTAATCCCATAGAGCCTGTTTCGGACAGACTCAATTAGACTCACCATTTTTTGCACTCTACTTAGCAAATACTTAGCTATGAAGTTGTACTTAATTGGGTTTACACAAACCCAATCAGGGTTAATATAGTAATTGTTGACTGCATACCTGGTCCAATCACTGAGAGTTCGAAAATTGAACAAACATTTCAATTGATATCCAAAATTCTTGTATTAAAACATTAAACGCGACATAATTTCGTTGATGCTGAGTTCAAAGAACAACGGATACGTCCGGAACGTTTAAGCCCCTCATAACAAGCTAAATTTTCGTTAGGGTCATATACGGTACTAATTCATTGTTTTACAGCTCAGCATGGACGCTTGATATATGCGTTTTGGTGCTTTCGAAGCTTACATTTTTGCTCCTATCAAATCAAGACAGGTACACATTACTTTCAACCCTGAAGGCCTATTTGCTCGTATTGGTTAAATTTGTTTGGTGCTTTTTTGCTCCAATCAAATCAAGACAGGTACACATTACTTTCGTGCCCTGAAGGCCTATTTGCTCGTATAGGTTAAATTTGATTGGTGCTTTCAAAGCTTACATTTTTGCTCCAATCAAATCAAGACAGGTACACATTACTTTCGTGCCCTGAAGACCTATTTGCTCGTATTGGTTAAATTTGTTTGGTGCTTTCAAAGCTTACATTTTTGCTCCAATCAAATCAAGACAGGTACACATTACTTTCGTGCCCTGAAGGCCTATTTGCCCGTATTGGTTAAATTTGTTTCGCTCTTGGCACACGAAGGTTCTTATGACCCCCTCCAATGACTTTGACAAATTTATTTCTGGGCTGAGACAAATTGACGTTCAAACAATCCGCCGTTCCTAAACTACTGTAGTGACCCGAATAAGAGGGGGGACTGATATTTATTTGACCTCTCCAGAGGGCACTCCCCCTGTTGTTCGGTTGCGGACAAATAGCTTCATACATTTAAGTACACTGCAAATTTCAGTGAGTTGATTTTAACTCAGAACGAGTCGAATCAACTCAGAAATCTGAGCTGTGAATTAAATCTTTCACAACTCCGAATTCTGACTTAATTGAACTCATTCTGAGTTGGTTACTCAACTCACCGCGAGTTAATATCTTTTGTTATTAACTCAGAAATTGCAACAATTAACTATTAATTCTCTCACTGTGTTGATTAATCAACTCATAGGAATTTACAGTGTTTTCACGTCGCTACTGTTTCAGGTATATTAATACTGCGAGCACCAGTTTAAAACTGATTCTTCGCGATTATGGCTCAGTTATTCAAAGCTGCCTTCGAGTTTGGCCGTCGATCGGCGTCGACATCTCTCAAGAAGAAAGGTGAGTCAATGAGCAGTTGAAGTTGTAACAATACACTGTAAATTTCAGTGAGTTGATTTTAATTCAGAATGAGTTGAAGAACTCACAAGTTTGAGTTGATTCAATTCATTCTGAGTCAATTAACCAGCTCACCCAGAGTAAACTTAACTCAGAGTGAGAATCAACTCAACTTAGAGTGAGTTTATGTTTTCTGATAGTAATTCTGAAACAACCAACTCACTAGCTGAATTGATTAATCAACTCATTGGAATTTACTGTGTACCATTCCTTCAACCCGACCGCATTATTCTCAAATGGCTGTAGCACTTATCACCAGTATTGAAATCGGTTCTGAAAACTTTGATTTAATGAATGCTGAACTTCGCTATTTTAATAGAACTTTTGAGTTTGACATATTCTACTACTGTACACAATTTCACATTTATCGGCTGTCTTAGGGTTGCGCTATACTTGACGTCCGACACCACCGTTCGTCACCATACCTTATCGTACGTGAGTTATTTGCGTACGATATTGCGAGCTGACGGACGGCGACGAGCAACGAAGCACAGTGACGGACGGTGCGGACGGCGCCGTACGTCAACAAAAGCATAGCTCAACCCTAAGTTTGGCTTGTTGGAGAACCTATTGCTAACTAGCGATAAGTACTGTATACATTTCCGTATTCCAGGACTTGTATTAGGATCGTAGTCAAAATTACAAATTCGATCTTTCTATAGTTATGCTGTGAATATTTGAATTTGGTCTGCGATAACTGTCGTATTTTGCTGCTGCCCAGAATCAGACATTTTGATTGAGATATTAAGTACCCAATAATTCGATGAACGTTTGTCTCGTAAACCTCAGAAAAAATAATTATAATACCGTATTATGATACGTGTTGATTAGCGAGGATTTAGTCCTGAGGGGAAGAGACTGGAATACTTAACTTACTATTTTGAACCAATTCATAAATTGCGAGCCATTCCGTATAAGGCTAGCGCTATACTTTTGATGACGTCCGACACCGTCCGTCACCATCCGTCACAATCCGGGACCATCCGTCACAATCCGGGACCATCCGTCACAATCCGGGACCATCCGTCACAATCCGGGGCCATCCGTCGCGATCAGACGCCATCCGTCATCATTCGACGCCGTCCATGACCATCCGGCGCCATCCATTACCATCCGGCGCCGTCCGTTACCGTACGTCACCACGCGCTATTGTACTTGAATCCCTCGCGTATAATACCGAATCGTGGACGGACTGCGCCGGACGAAACAGGACAACGCTGCACAACAAGTACAACGCCATCTTAAATGTGTTTGTTTCAGACTTCAAAAATGCCGCTTGTGCCTGTCAGAAATTAACAAAATCCACAAAGTGATCAAAGATTTAGCTGATACGGCAACTTGTGGTAAAAGTTGCAGTGAACTCAAAGAATTGCTTGTACTGCTTACCATTTACAATCATTGGTCTTAGCTCAAGTTGAAACAAACCGACGTTGTTGACACCGATTTGAAGAAGTTTCGAAGAAACGATATGAATTGACTTGAACGGAGTCCCTACGCGATATACCAACTTGACTCCCCAACATACCAACTTGACTCCCCACGTGGCCTAGTAACTCACAGTGCGTGGGTAAACATTTTTACCTGGTCTACACTGTAAATTCCAATGAGTTGATTAATCAACTCTGCTAGCGAGTTCAGAGTAAGTTTTATTGACTCAGAATTCTAAAAGTCTTAACACATTGTCACATTGAGTTGGCTATAGGCAACTCAGCGCAGTGTATATACGTTAAATAGTATATATCGCACCGTGTTTAAACAATTGCAACACGTATACATACACAGTACTAAATCACCACAAGACGTGACAGCCCCTCGGGCTCGAGCGTCATAATCCTATAGCCGAGTGGTGATGATATACGCCTCCCACTTCAGTCACTGGAGTTCGAATCCTAGCATAAAAGTAGGTCTCAGGGAAAATAGAAAAAATTCATGTGAGAAAGGGTTAATTTACACTGAGTGATTCAACTGATACTGAGTTGAAATCAACTCACTGGGAATTACAGTGTACTCTTTGACTGCGGAACTTTTTTTAACCACGGGTATACCCGCGTTAAAATTTCTTAACCAGCCGGTGTTTACCCGCGGGTGGCGCACAACTCTGTTCCGGCCAAATGTTCAATGGGACGGAACGGAGTTTGTGCCCCTCAAGAAAATGAAAAAATCATGGTTATGTAATTATTTTCACCAATCTGGTTTAGTAGGGGGCCAGTTTATATCAAAATGGCAGGGCCAATTTTAGTACCAGTTCGGCAAAGGACTTTAAAACCTGTTTATAAAAACCGAAACGTAACCAGGATTATTAAAATGAACGATTGTTGCTTAGTTCGGCCCATGTAAAGATCAGGGTCGAAATGTTTTTTGAGGTAGTAGAATAGAACAAGCTTTAAACTTTAGACTAATTTTTTGTTTGACTTAGGTTCAGGCTCAGGCTTAGGCTTAGGAATATACTCATTCTTACGTTTAGTCTTAAGCTTAGGCTTAGGCTTGGGAATATGGTTATAATAGTGTTTCGCCCCTGTTCTTTACGTTGGCCCTTAGTTCCAAGCATCATAGACTATATCGATATGCAATGTGATTACTGTAACATGCATGTCTTTTGCAATAACTTGTGTACACCAGGGGCCCATGTAAAGATCAGGGGCGAAACGTTGTTCTGTGGGACTGCAATAGAATAAGCTCAACATTTAGAGTAATTTTTTGCTTAGGCTTAGTCTTCGGTATAAGCTTATTGTTACGCTAAAGCTTAGGCTTAGGCTTAGGTATACGTTTATACTACTGTTACGGCCCTGTTATATACATTGGCCCAAACGTTTATACCCGATTGTCTACACAGAACAAAAAAATGAAATCTTAACGATTAGGGCCCATGTAAAAGTAAGGGGCGAAACGTTTTTCTGTGGGACTACAATAGAGTAAGCTTAAGCTTTAGACTAATTTTTTTACTTGGCTTAGGCTTAGGCTTAGGTTTAGTAATATGTTTATTCTTACGCTCAGGCTAAGGCATAGTTTAGGAATATGCTCATTCTTACGCTTAGGCTTAGGCTTAGGAATATGCTCATTCTTACTCTTAGGCTTAGGCTTAGGAATATGCTCATTCTTACGCTTAGGCTTAGGCTTAGGAATATGCTCATCCTTACGCTTAGGCTTAGGCTTAGGCTTAGGCTTAGAAATAGGCTCATCCGTACGCTTAGGCTTAGGCTTAGGCTTAGGCTTAGAAATAAGCTCATCCTTAGGCTTAGGCTTAGGCTTAGGAATACGTTTATACTACAGTTACGGCCCTGTTATATACATTGGCCTAAACGTTTATACCCGATTGTCTACACAGAACAAAAAAAATGAAATCTTAACGATTAGGGCCCATGTAAAAGTCAGGGGCGAAACGTTTTTTGTGGGACTACAATAGAGTAAGCTTAAGCTTTAGACTAATTTTTTTACTTGGCTTAGGCTTAGGTTTAGTAATATGTTTATTTTTACGCTCAGGCTAAGGCATAGTTTAGGAATATGCTCATTCTCACGCTTAGGCTTAGGCTTAGGAATATGCTCATTCTTACGCTTAGGCTTAGGCTTAGTAATATGCTCATTCTTACGCTTAGGCTTAGGCTTAGGAATATGCTTATAATGCTGTTCAATCCCTGTTCTTTACATTGGCCACGATTACAAAGACACAACTTTTCTAATTTTTAAAAATACTTAAACAACAAAATATCGAACCATGAATTTAAACGGCGAATTCCGGCCTTTCAGTTGAAAACAAACAGCCAAAAAATACACGAACGCAACAGAAAAATTGAACTTCGAATCGTCCCCCAACCAGGTACCAATTGGCTAACATTTTAGGCAAACTAAGCTTAAAAACCCAAAACTGGCATCACTGGCAAGCTAAAACGTGGGTACAGACCCGAACACGAAACGGGTGATGCAAATTTGTCAGCCTTTTTCACTGTCAAATTCAAAAGGGGGCCACCTAAACCGAGGTGTCACCCCTTCAGCATAAAACCAAAAATTTAAGTTTTGTATTAAAATTACGTTGCATTGCATGCTCGTTTCGTTCGCGAATTTCTATTCAAAATTATCGCCCGGCTTCCATATCAAAAATTCTATATTTTACCACTCCTCGAAAAGGTTTGACCCCGCTGTAAATTATCCAAAATCACTATAACCCCCCCCCGTTGAAAATGGGTTGTGCCCCCCTTGAAATGCAAGCCTGACGGTTACGGCTGCTTGGTCAATTTTGGCAGTAAACTTTAAAACACAAAACTTATTTTCAACTATTTGTTTTAGACAGTACTCTAAAGTTGAAGTTTGAGCAAAATATTTTACAATTTTCGGCAACTTTTGATTACCGCAGCTGATTTTAAATCACAAAAGGAACCCGTAACCAGAAAACTGGTTTCGGTTTTAGCCAATGGGATTTGGTTTGGGTTCAAGCTCATCATAATAGCGAAGATTCAAGGTTATTTATTATGACTGGTTATGTTGTGGCCGTAACGAAAGAATCGAAAAACACGTCGGCTAAGCTGCGGACTTGTGTCGTAAGAAATCGGGGGCCCATGTAAAGATCAGGGGCGGAACGTTTTTCTATGGAACTTGAATAGAATAAGCTTAAACTTTAGACTAATTTTTTGCTTGGCTTAGGCTTAGGCGTAGGCTTAAGAATATGCTCATTCTTACGCTTAGGCTTAGGCTTAGGCTTAGGAATAAGCTTATAATACTGTTCCGCCCGTATTCTTTACATTGGCAGAAAACGGTAACAATATATAAAGCAGGCAAGCATATGCCTAAGCCTAAGCCAAAACTAGTCTAAAGCATAAGCTTACTCTATTGCAGTCCCGCGGAAAAACGGTTCGCCAGAAACCTATACATGGGCGGAAATTGGCAATGTACCTACACGGCCGAATATATTATCCTACCGAGAAAACACCCGTTCAACCACACACATACGATTAAACTACCGAGTCGGGTAGGTTGAGTTGGTAACGGTAATGAGTTGTTGTTACTCGGAAAAAGCTCGAAGTTGCTTCGATCAACGTAGTTTCAACTGGCGTCGAAAGCGATTCAATGTTCGCGAACGATTTTGATGATGCAATTTGAAAAGTTGAACTTTAACCCTTTCCAGTGTAGAGTATGCTATGAGAAACGCTACGCTATCCGTGTACAGTAGTGATCCGAATAAGAGAGGGTAATATGAGGGAAGTCCCCATTTTGTGTCCGAATCAATAGGAGTCCGTATGCCTAATAAGAGTTCGTAATCGGATAGAGTCCGTAAACCGTAATTAAAGTCCATAAACGTCTGCATTATCGCTCAAGCTATTGACACAAGACAAATAAACGTTTAATTCAACGGATAGTTGCAGTACGGGATATATATCAGTAACGAAGGGTGGATGAGCGTGGGCTGAAAATATATATCAGTCCGCAACCGAATAACAGGCGGGTACCCTCTGGAGAGGCCAAATAAATATCAGCACCCCCCACTCTTATTCGGGTCACTACAGTATGCTAAAATAAGTGTTACACGTATAGGATCGGCCAAATCCTAAGGAAGGCGTGATTACAAAATTATGCGGAAAAGGGGATATGATTGACGAAGGGGCTTTTCGTCTTAGAATGGTCCGTTAGATCCCAGCTTGAGATTGATCGTCAGATGAAATTAAAAATCCACGTCTATGAGTTAAAACCATATTTATATAACAACGTCTCGCTATATCGATGCAAATATGATAGGTTACAATTATTAGGCAACCGGAATTCCGGTTGCGGTAGGGAAACCCGGTATTTCTCACTATCCGGTTCCGGTATAAATTCGGTATTGTTTCAGCGGAATTGTCCAGTATTTTTCGGTATTGCAAATTTTTCTCATTCGAAAATTTAAGAAAAATTGTTATATTATTCTAAGTTTTTTTCTATAATTGTCAAATCGTGTAATGTCAAAATTTTCAATTTGTCCCATATATACTCCATAATTTATCATACGTTTCCACCTACTGCATTTGTTAAATTTTTCGGTAACAAGTATTTTTTATTTTTCGATTCCGGTTTTAGTTCCGGTTTCGGTATTTTTTAACTTTCCAGTTCCGGTTCTAGTATTTTATAATTCCCGTTGCACTCTGGTTGCAGCATTCTTGAATACTCTTCTTAATCATGGCTATTTTATTGGAAGTTTAGGGCTTAATTGTTTCAAACTAAATGCATAATCTAAAACATTAATTTTATATATTTAGTATTAAATTTCAACCTGTTCTATCAGTTTAATCAATATTGTGATCGTTTTTCTAGCCGTTTATACCATCAGTGCGGGTGATTTTGTGGTCTAAAGTTTGCCTTTAGATTCTGTTGAAACCGTTTGACTAAAATGTACGGCGTAACAATTTGGAATACAGCTAGAATGTCTTATAAAACCTGTGAAACAAGCTTATTTACCTTCGAAAGGGTTGTTTTTTTTCCGGAAAAAAATTATGACCGGAAAAAAATGAATTTTTTCCATTTTTTCCGGAAAAAAATGGGAAAAAATTCGTTGTTTGTCTTTAGTAATTTTTTTACATTAATACTTCCTAGTACGCTCAGAAGTGACAATGTGACTCAATAGAATATAAAATCAGGACGTTTACCAAGAAGTTTATTATATCTAAAAGTAAGGAATTAAATTTTTGCAGTTTTTCAGAATATGCTTCTCCATACGCACCATGTTGTTTAGCGTAACACTGAGAGCAGTATCTGCATATTGCTACCACATTTCCCTTCTTATTCTTTTCTTTAGTAAAAAGTTTCCATAACTCACACTTACTAGGCCTACCAGGCATATCTAATTTTTTTAAATTATGCACTGTTTAATCGAAAATAGTCTAATAATAGTAAAAAATATTGTAGATACAGCTGACAACAGACAACATACGTAAACATAATATATAAATATGTGGCCTAGGAATGGTTGGGAGCAGTAACGGTTAGCCATGATATGTATGTATTGTGTTATGTTAACGAGGGGGCGAACCTACACAGCGTGCACAGTCTTCTCACATCACAAAATTTGCCCGCGAGATGCCAAAAAAATTTTTGAGTTTTACGCCACACGCTTATTTTAGATCAAATTCAATACAAACTTTTAGTTTTAAATGGTTCTGTGTTGTACAATGTGTTAAAACCATCTGAGCAACGAACAGTTATATACAACTGCGGTTACAACAGTAAAGAAAACTTCGTAGGCGGAGCGAGCTAAACTAGTTAGGCGTGCTTTTGTTTCTGTTAGTATACATTAATATGCGGCAGTTTTCGATCTGATTGGGTAATGAGTCTTAGTTGGTAGACACAGCGGTGAATACACTCGGTCACTGTTAGTGCGTTGCATATTAATTAGTTTCATGTCATTCCAATAACGTTAATTTATGTCATATTTATTTGCAAATTATATTTAAGTATCGTTTAATTTTTTCCATTTTTTTCCATTTTTTTCACCCCCCCCCCTGGGAAAAAATGGAAAAAAATGGAAAAAAACCATTTTTTTCGGTAATTGTTTTCCGGCCAACAACCCTGTCTTCGAATAACAGCGTAGTTTTGAGTGATTCAAGGTTATGCTGTACTGTTGATGACGTCTGGCGCCGGCTGTCGCCGATCATTGCAGTCCGGCGTCGTACGCCATCGTCGGCCCATGTATAGAACAGGGCCGGATCGTTTTCCTGATGGGCTATAATAGAGTCAGTTTAAGCTTTAGTCTATTTATTGCTTAGGCTTAGGCTTACGAATATACTTTATACTACTGTTCCGTCCCTGTTCTATACATGGGCCCATCGTCCAGCGCCGTGTGCTGGCACCGGACCACAACGCACGTGTTAATGATGCGTGGCACAGTATATCAATTTGTAATAAATTTTTTGAGACTTGCAGTGCCGTCCGACGCCAGATGACTGTAGGAATGATTCTTCTGTCTTGATATTTTACAAACTTTGGTCCTATCTCTACTATAATTCCAGTGTAAAGGTACAAAATGATTTCAAATAACACACTAATTGCATGTAATAATTACTATTATCCGTTTGTTTTCGACAATTTCGATTCGACACCTTCAAATGTAAACCAACAACACTATCAAGGCATCGATATTGAAACGTTTAACTGGTTAAGCCAAAGTGTCGGCGTGAAAACACACTGGAAACGAATTGATTTGACCAAACAAGTAAACAGTAGCAACTTTGGTACAATGCCAGGTATTAATTTAAACTGTGACTGTTTTGGAACACCGCTGGATGCAATGAAATATAATCAAAGTCGAACGGTTTTGATTTGTCCAACTCCAACAAATCTTCGTTTAATTCTGGTCAAAAAACCAAATAACGCGTTGAATTCGTTGATTTTGTTCAAAGTGTTTCAACCGGCCGCACTCGCTGCAATTGTCGGACTCATTTCGGCGCTCGTCATATTGAAGCGACTCGAAGCACGAGCGAGCAACACTGAAGAGCTAGAGAGACTTCAGGTGAACTCTGGTTCTGGCCGAAAATATCGATCCGATTTTTTATTGGCTGTCCTGTTGACGTTCGTTCTTGGCATTTATGGCAATTCGTTGTCGATTTTTATCGCTCGAGTTCCACACTCAACGCCAGCAATCGGCGAGGTGAGCGAGTTGGATCGATGCTTACAGTCGCGCAAGTGTCAACTCCACGTTCCTGTGTGGTTCAGCGGAGCGATCGCAAACGAGTCTCAAATCGCAGCAGTGGTGGAAAAATTTCGCAATACGAACGCAATTAAACAAATCAATGATTCAACTGAACTTCAAACCTTTTTCACTATACTGACCAATGATTTAAGACTTGGACACAAACAGCCGACACAAGTGGTCGTCGCTGATTGGCTGTATTTAACGTTGCTTAATCGGCACATCATCGCGTCAAACGTTGCTTCGTATCCAGTTACCAATAAGTTGATGATTTTACATGCGATATATTGTCGATCATCGCTTCCAAGCCACATCCGTCACAAACTAACGACAACATTTTCAGCAGACAACTGTCGTGGAGCGCAACGCCACAGCTTTCAAATGTTCGAAGAAAAAGTCCTTCGAAAGCATCGATGGTGGATTACGCAACAAATGCGATCGCCGGGTCACGAATCGTCGACGTCGTTGAGTCCGTTGTCGTTGTATCAAATTGCAGATTCGTTTTGGATTTTCTACGCAGTGTCGATGGTTTGTATTTTACTGTTCGTCTGCGAAATCAGGTGCCAACGACGGCTGCGAATTTTTCATTGTTCAAGGTATTCGATGTGAAACCAATTGATATAGGCAATGTTTGAACAAATATATACAGATATAAATATAAATATATATATATATATAAATATAAATATATATATAAATATATATATCTAATCGAGCTGTGTCGGAAATGTCTTTGATCAGGAGACATTAGTTTAACCCTTTCACTCATTATACTATGATCAACTAAATACAATAATATACGAGCAATACAGACACTGTGAGCAGTGTTTAACAATTCTACCGTATATGCGCAGTGCAAAATCTCCACAAGACGTGAGAGCCTCCTCGGGCTCGAGCGTCAAACTCCTATAGCTCAGTGGTCATCGTAAACGCCTCCCACCCGTGAGACTGGGGTTCGAATCTCACCTTAAAATTACATGTCATGTGAAATTACAAATGTTCATGTGAGAAAGTGTTAAATATTAATTATGAAGTTTCACCTTGAACACTTGAATACATTCAAGTTTTCGCGTTTAAATTTTAAGTTGAGACTTCAATTTAAAGCTTTCAAATCGAAGGTGCCTGTCATTACACTGTCAATTTTTATGAGTTGATTAATCAATTCAGAGAATAGTTAGTGCATATGTCTCCACCATCCTATTGTCTATAAAATTAATATCAGTCCGAAAGCCAAGCAATTCGTTGAATGCGTTTGTTGTACGGCAAATAGTTAATCCAACTATACAATGCTTTTCAGTAGATAAAATCGAACAGCGTGAGAAAGTCCAACAGCGTGAGAAAATCCTGGAGCGTGGGAAAATCGAACAGTGTGATGAAAAATCGAACAGCGTGGGAAGATCAAACAACATGAGAACATGCAACTGTGTGCGAAACTCAAAAATCGTGAGAACGTTTAATATCGTGGCACATTCCTACGGCGTCGACATTGTGGAAACACTATCGTTTAAAATTCGTTTCTTCTTAAACTTTGATGTATGTACTGCTTGTTGTATTCGCTGCGCTCAACCTTGGATACACTATTAATTCCAATGAATTGAGAAACGAACTCAGCTAAAGAGTTATATATTTCTGAGTTAATAACAGTAAACATTAACTCACTCTAAGTTGAACTGATCCTCACTCTGAGTTCAGTTGATTCCGCGTAAGTTGAATAATTAACTCAGAGTGAGTTTTACTGACTCAGAATTCGGAGTTCAGTTGATTCCGCGTAAGTTGAATAATTAAATCAGAGTAAGCTTTACTGATTCAGAATTCTGAGTTCTGAAAGTTCTGACTCAGATTGAGTGATTCAACTCAGTCTCAGTTAAAATCAACTCACTGGAATTTACAGGGTAGTATGACAATCTTCTATTGCTATTTATCTCTCGTATCAATCCGACTCAACAGACATTGAATTAGGCATCTGATTTCAATTTTTGATATTGACAGGGCGAGGTCAACTACACCTCTATGACGTTTGACTTGCTGAGCTTATATTTACGTAAGTCGCCGTTAGTTTTCCAACAAAATTTCATTGTCGAATAAAGGTTTGCTCAAAAATTTAGTCGCAATCTCAGTTGATCATAGTTACAGCTGGCTGACGGCATACTGGAGTCGTGCAACTCTTAGCGCTCGAGTTGAAGTCAAGTTGTTGTTGGTGCTTTAGGCTTAGGATTATGGTTTCCGCCTGGGTTTAGTTGTAGGCATATCCTTACACAGAGGCTTAGACTTGTAGGAATATGCTTATACTACTATTATGCCCATCAAACTAACATTCGTCATTGCTTTACGTTTCTGTAGGTGGCTATGCCACGCTTAATAATATTTCAAACTAAAAACTAAAACCAAACGCAAACCACACCTTAAGCGAATTCACGCCTCCACTTAGTCTATTTTAGAACTTAAGTTAGGCTTTAGGCGTTGCTGGAAGGCGTAAAAAGTATAAATCTAAGTTATGGCGGCTGTGTCCGTAGTGACAGTCTTATTTGGATCGTGTGTGACCATTGAATATGTGTTGTATATTGTGACTATATCTACAGTTAAGGACATAGCTAGGCAATATCAGCACCCAAGATGGGTGTCTAAATTGTTGTTGTTGTTGTTGTTGTGTGCTGTTGGTACAGTCGAAACTGGTCTGGACCTACTTTGCACGGCAGACTCCCAACTGTACGTTTCGGTCAGTATGCAAATTAGGTCGAGACACCGGCAAGGTAGCCAGGGTCGGAGTTCACTTTGACTTCTGTCATCGTATTGCGGCATAGAGTTTTTAAGGCACAATTGTACTTGCGTATAATGTTCATATTTAGGCACAACTCGCAGAGGATTTCGAATCAGGTTATATTAACAATTAATTGTGTGATCTTTATAATTAGTGTTAGGAATTCGGGTTGAGCAATAAACATTAACCGGCCGCGTCACAAAGTCAACGCGGATAGCGTACATCGCGATAGAACAGATACGCAGTTGATATTCGTTGAAATTTTGGAATATGATATGATATTAAAAAAACGTCCCACAGTATCACGTAAGATACCGTCCCTTGTACGCATTGATCATTTGAGAGTGGTGGTTTGTATGCTAATGTCATATGACATTCGAGTTTTGTCTGTTGACCAGATATAATAGCCCGAATTTTAACGTTGACGTCGAATCAACATCGGACAAACCGTGTTCCGCCTGCTCCGGTTGTAACGTGAACCCCGGATTAAAACTAGTAAATCAGGAACTTTTTACAGTTTTCAATTGAACATTTCTAGACCCACCGGTACTGCCGCCGAGTTATTTGTGCTCCGGAATACTGGACAACAATGAAAACATTTTTATTTTTTATGACCCGGATATACAATGTTTATAAGAATATGATATGTTCAAAACCCATTAAATAAGAATACCTGTAACTCGTTACATGCAAAGATTCCATATTTTTTCGACCCTATCAACTATTCTATTACTGTAAATTTCAGTGAGTTGATTTTAACTCAGAATGAATTGAATCACTCAGTCTAATCAGAACTCACAATTGTGAGTTTATTTAACTCATTCTAGTTTAATTCATCAACTCCCCCGCGGAGTCTACTCAATTCATTGTGAGAATCAATTCAACTCAGAGCGAGTTAAATTTACTGTTATTAACTCAGAAATAACTAACTTTCCCGTCTGAGTTGATTAGAATTAACTCACTGGGATTTACAGTGATAATTCGAGCTACGCCTCTGTTTTACAGACTAAACACTGTGTTCAAAGGCGTAAAATATAAAATATTTCAGAAGTTTAATTAGCAAAC
This sequence comes from Enoplolaimus lenunculus, assembly GCA_030248215.1. NCBI lineage: Eukaryota > Metazoa > Nematoda > Enoplea > Enoplida > Thoracostomopsidae > Enoplolaimus > Enoplolaimus lenunculus. The sequence goes on from JASANG010001789.1 coordinate 135,388, forward strand.
TATTTAAACGGAAAGATTTCCATCAAAAACGACCAATGTTACTTTAAGGTGCGTTCAGGTTTCTGATGAATCCACAAAAGAGTAGGTTTCGATTCTAGATTATATTTTTTTGCTTAGGCTTAGGTTTACGCTTACGCTTAGGCGTAGGTTTAGAAACACATTTTTGCAACGCTTAGGCTTAGGCTTAGGAATACGCTTAATCTACTGTTACTGTAGAACACGAATAAGAGGGGAGGACTGATATTTATTTGGTCTCTCCAGAGGGTACCCCCCTTGCTATTCGGTTAAGGACTGTTATTTATTTTTAACACACCCTCCGCCGTCCTTCGTTACAAATATATTCGGTATTAATACAACTATCCGTTGAATTAAACGTTTTTTTGCCTTGCATCAAAAGCTTGAGCGATAATACAAGGTTGTATATACTTTGGATTGTTATTTTCAAAATGTAAGTACGGTTTAAGTTTTCAACTCAACTTTATTTGGTCCTGGAGTCATTTATGCGCTACAATTAGGGATAATTGTCATTTATGGACTCTAATTATGGTTTAGGGACTGTATACGCATACGGACTCTTATTAGGGATACGGACTCCTATTGATCGGGACTCAAAATGGGGACCCCTGCTCTTATTACCCCCCTCTTATTTGGGTCAATACAGTACACCCCTTAAAGTAACATTGGTCAAAATTTTTTCAAATTCAACTTGCGAAAAATGCCTGCATTTGAAAATATTGCATCAAATTTGGGAATTTAAACAATTTCAACTCGAACGCTTCAGTTTGAATTGTGTTGAGTTCAATGCGGCGTTGACGATGGCAGCCGGGTTTCAAGAAAATACGTCGTCATTTGGCCTTTGCCTTTTACGTTGATTACACCGCGGCGAGAACACGCGTAGCCTTTTGGTTCAAGTATTTCTTTGACTTCTTCTGTGATCTGAAACAGTAGAAAAATAAGTTTAAAAAAGCACGGTCCATGTTTACAACAGGGCCGGATCGTTTTCCGGAGGGGCTATAATAGAGTCAGTTTAAGCTTTAGACTATTTTTTTGCTTAGGTTTAGGCTTAGGCTTAGGCTTAGGAATAGGCCCATCTAAAAGCTTAGGCTTAGGCTTAGGCTTAAGAATAGGCCCATCTATACGCTTAAGCTTAGGCTTAAGCTTAGGCTTAGGAATAGGCCCATCTATACGCTTAGGCTTAGGCTTAGGCTTAGGAATAGACCCATCTATACGCTTAGGCTTAGGCTTAAGCTTAGGCTTAGGAATAGGCCCATCTATACGCTTAGGCTTAGGCTTAGGCTTAGGAATAGACCCATCTATACGCTTAGGCTTAGGCTTAGGCTTAGGAATAGGCCCATCTATACGCTTAGGCTTAGGCTTTGGCTTTGGCTTAGGCTTAGGAATATGCTTATATTACTGTTCCAGCCTTGTTCTATACATGGGTCAAAAGCACCACGTGAGTTGCCAGGATTTCATTTCGGAAGGACAAATCTTTGACTAAATGTAGCGAAACATGTATTTGTAGCGAGCAGTTTCTATTTAGTGAAAAATAATATACTGTAAGGAGTTGATTAATCAACTCAGAGAAAATTAACTGTTTCTGAGTGTTTCTGAGTTAATAACAGTAAATATTAACTAACTTTGAGCTGATTTAATTCCACGCGAGTTGGTTAATTAGTTGAGAATGAGTTCATTCAATTCAGAATTCTGAGTTCGGAAAGATCAAACTCAGAGCTCAGACTTGTGAGTGCATTCAAATCATTCTGAGTTAAAATCAATTCACTAGAATTGGCAGTGTGCTTACCTGTATTTTTCCACAAACACCAGAACTGTCCATTCGGCTCGCAACGTTAACACTATTGCCCCAAATATCATAGTGTGGCTTTTTGGCTCCAATCACACCCGCAACGACGGGACCTGTATTGATTCCTGAAATAAATAAATTTGAAATCCCTTAAATCACGAGCTACGCATTGTAAATTTCAACGGGTTTATTAGTTAATTCAGCTAGTGAGTTGATTATTTCTGAATTAAAATCAGTAAACATTAACTCACTCTGACTTGAACTGATTCTCACTCTGAGTTGAGTTGACTCTGGGTGAGTTGATTAATTAATTCAGAATGATTTGAATAAACTTAAAAACGCTGAGTTCTGATAGTCCTAACTCTGACTGAGTGATTCAACTCATTATGAGTTAAAATCAATTCACTGAAATTTACAGTGCGCAGTTTTACGACCATCTCAAACCTAAACCGTGAGTACTCCAACGACATAAATACAAAGTAAAAAAAGCTTCAATTTAGTTTAACTCAGTTTCAAAAGTCGAAGTTGAAGTTTAAAAGTTGCTACCAATTCGAATTTGAAAATCATTAAACGAATGAAGATTAACGTCGTCAAGGCATTCGATAATTTTGAACGCAAAATCCGCAATCGCCGCCACATGACTCTTGTCGACGCGATCGTTGGATTGCTGGGTCAGCCCTGCGGCTGCCATATACGTACACGAAATGGTTTTTATTTTTTCAATGCACGAAAATTGCGGAACCGAAAGCAGCTGAAAATATTTACGCAAAATTTAAATTTTGTAAAATCGGTTATTTTAGGAAAAACATTTTTGGGGTTTTTTGTGTACTTCCTACGCTGCAGGTTTCGCAATTTTCAGATATTGATATAACTTACACTTTAGGCTTAGCCTGAGGGTGGTGCTGCGTTTTTGATGACGTCCGTCGCCGTCCGTCCGCCGTCCATCATATTACGTTTCGTCATACCCGTACGGCGCCCGCCGTCTGTCACAATCCGTCACTATTAATTATCGTACTTGAGTTATTTGCGTACGGTACCGAACGGTGACGGACGGCGCCGTACGGGTAGGGACTGTGACGGTGGGCGTCATTATAGTCCCACCCTGAGGCATAAACGTTAGGTGGTGGAAAGAATTGTGCAAGCACTCAAAATTGTAATTTCAACGCTGTACTCTCGATTATTCAGGCGTAAAGTGATCTGAAAGTTAACGATTTCAAAATGTTATATTCGGGCCCGTACCCAGAGAAGGGCCATGGGCTCATCGCCTCTTAAATAATTTTGCCCACCCCCCTCTCGAAAATTTAATCGGGACCGTAGCCAGAGGTGGCCAGGGCACTCAGCTGCCGCCCCCTGGAAGAATTTTGCCCCTCTCAACGATTTTCAACCACGCTTGTAAAGTCATCGAAAACCCTTGTATGCCGCTCCTGAAAGATGTTTAGCAATCCAGCAATGTGCGTTTGCCACGGTCTGATGATATTTTTTTAATTTTATTAAATTTTTCAATATCTGAAAAATTTATCAGTTATTTATGAATTTTACAATTTTGAACTTTTATTTCATTTCTGAAATTTTTACAAACAAATCCGACTGGTTAAATTTGTTTAAATACAAATAATAGGTTAATGTGCCTTTAAATAAGGGTGTGGGGTTTGATTTTCAACCAAACTCTGGTTGAGTATAAGTTGAAAATTATACTCAACTCGATTACAACTCCAAAACCCAAACCGTATTGACGATTGTAAATAAGAGTTTGAAAAACAAGCCAATGGAATAGCTAGCTTCACTTTTTGAAGGTGATGTTTTAAACGTAATGCGCCTTAGCTAATCAGCCGTCCGTATCAGGCCCTTTACCAGCTCACCTTGAAAGGAGAACCTAGAAAATTTCAGTTGGGGCATACATGAGTTTCAATGACTTACAAGCAAGGTTGAAAGCCTTCCAGGATGGCAAAAAACTTCCAAGAGAGCAGCTGAGTCCCAAGGCCCTTTCTGGGTACGGTCCCGATTCGCATGGTTATCCAGCATCGTAATTAACCCCTTCTCACATTGAGTTGCCTATAGGCAACTCAGCGCAGTGTATATACGTTAAATAATATATATCGCACCGTGTTTAACAATTGCAACACGTATACACAGTACTAAATCACCACAAGACGTGAGAGCCCCCTCTGGCTCGAGCGTCAAGATCCTATAGCTGAGTGGTGATGGTATACGCCACCCACTCCAGTCACTGGAGTTCGAATCCTAGCATAAAAGTAGGTCTCTGGGGAAATAGAAAATATTCATGTGAGAAAGGGTTAACACTAGTGCTTCCCACCGAGATACTAGTGGAGAATACCCAGTTGCACCAAAAACGTAACGTATTACAGAGACATGAATATTATTTAAATGTTTTCTAGTAATAAATACAAATCCGTCGTTGCACATATATGCAATTGTCTTGGCATATGCTTAGATGAACATGTTCGAGCAAGTCTGTACTTAAGCCTTGAAACTTGATTAACAATTGAAAACACAAAATAGAAGCAAATTTGTATATGGATATACATATCGGCTGGAACGTTCGAAAATACGTATGTGGAGCGTTCTAACTTAAATATACAGATTTTACTTTATCAAAATCTGCAATAATTTCATTCAGCAACCGCAAACACTCGACGCCTTCGTCGTTAGCTTCAAGTTCTGTGTAGAAATTTGAAAAATTTGCAATTGTTGCAAACATAATTGCAGCACCATCCACTTCGGCGTGATATAAATCCTAAAATGCCAGAATTGTATTAATTTGAAGAATACGTATAATTTTGGTTGTTGCAATGTTTGCGCACATATTCTCAAATGTGTATAGCATCTATCACCAGTTCAAAATATTGCGGATCTTGGCCCATATTCTTAAATGTGTACTGTAGTTACTCGACTAAGATTCGTCTCCAGTTTGAGTCCCAATCAATAGGAGTCCGTATCCCTAATTAGAGTCCGTTAGCGAATAGAGTCCATAAACCCTAAGTAGAGTTCATAAATGTTAATTATCCTTAATTGTAGCGGAGAAATGACTTCAGGACCAAATAAAATTGAGTTCGAAACTCTATTAAATAATCCAGAAAATTGCGGACATGGCAACCAGCAAAAATGCTGCGGCAGCTCAGTCTTGTCCAAAAGAGAGAATGTCATAAAAGATGGCTGTTAGGACCAACTCACAAAAACCGACGGACAGCGGGTTAACAATAAATAACAGTCCGTAACCGAATAACAGGGGGGGTTCCCTGTGGAGAGGCCAAACGAATATCAGTATTCCCTCAAATTTGGGCCACTACAGTATAGCGTCTGTCACTAGTTAGCAATATTGCGGATCTGGACCCATATTCGCAAATGGAATAGCATCTATCATCAGATAATAAAATGTTTGCAAACTGACGAACAAATGCATTTTCAGATATCAAAATTGCTACAGAAATTGAGCAAATCAAACGCAACCAATGTGCTGAATTTCGAACCTCAACTTGCGCTGGTTCCACAGTTACAAGACCTATCACAAACTAGTAACAGATGCTACACACATTTGAGAATACGGGCTTTGAAAATTGGCACAACAATAACACAGATCAAACGCGAAACAGGTTAGTGAGTTTTGAACATTTCCATTCACTGGTTCGAAAGATACAAGACCTATTACCACCTGGTCATAGATGCTACACACATTTAAGAATACGAGGTTCGTTGCTAACAGTTCTGTGTATTAACTTTTCAACCAGCGAGTGCTGACTTCGAAACGTTCCCATATTGTATTAAATATGTCACAATTGCATAATCGAAAAATATATTTTTGTGGAAGTTGCAAACTTTGCGCATGTATTAAGGGCTCTGATATACTTCGCTCACATTTAAGCTTAAGTCAAGGCAAACGGTCAGAGTTAGACGTTCGTTTTCCTAACCGTAAGCCTAAAAATTTGCTCATGCATAAAGCATGGAGAAAATATTCTTAATCTTAAGTCTAAACCTATGCGAAGTGTAAATTGGGTGTACAAGAAAGTGTACCTAATATTTGATAAGCTTGGAAACCTAAGCCTAAGCTTTGAGCGAATAGTTAATATAAGCTTAAGCCTTGTATATGTTTTCTAGGCAAAGGATCGCTGGGCCTTGAGGGAAGCGACCGTGAACCGTACAAAACTTGCACCAAATTCCAGCTTACCTTATGCTTTCGTTCAGTGTTCAAGAAATGTTCGGCAACATGGACAGGAAGTATATTTTCGAGCAATTTTCGATTATGCGTGGACATTTTTTCACAGCTGATTTTGTCTTCGGTAGCCTGAAAAATAGAAATAAATAAAACAAATATAAAATAAATCGAGAAAATAGGAAAGAAAATGAAAAAATATAAAAACAATCTAAAAGTGAAAAATGAAATATAAAAACAGTCTAAAAAATTAAAATCAATTAAACAAATACAGAAACAATAATAGATGAAACAATTATAAAAGCAAAAATAAATGAAACTGATATCAAAAACACAAATAGAAACAAATATATAAACAAAAATAGAAACAAATAGAAAAACAAAAATAAATGAAATAAATATAAAAACAAAAATAGAAACAAATAGAAAAACAAAAATAAATGAAACAAATATAAAAACAAAAATAGAAACAAATAGAAAAACAAAAATAGAAACAAATATGAAAAATAGCGGACGCTTAGGCTTAGAAATATCCTTATATTGCTGCTTTCCGGACCTGTTCTATACATGAGCCATTTTCAGAATAGAAATGCAAAAACGATTAATATTTTCCATTTACCATGAATAATGCAAATTGCACAATATCATGACTACACCAGGCGACTTTTGATGCGGTAGTGATCTACACACTGACGCCCAAACAGCTTCAGTGTGCAGCTTTACTCAAGCTAATAAAAGCTTCAGTGTGCCGAGCACTATCCAATCAAAAGTTACCTGGTGTAGTCATGTTATTGTGGAGTTTGCATATAAGTTTCACAAATAATCGTGACTTTACCTGTAATTTCCATAAAAAGTCCAAACGCGAGCAAATTTCCGTTTTTCGACTTTGAATCAACATCGCAGTGAGTGCCAAAAATAGCGAAACAGTTGCAATTATTTGACAATCAATAAACGTGTCTGCGTGTAATTCGCTAAAATAAAAAAAAAACAAACACTTGAATATAAAAGTAGCATCGCTTTTTTGATTGGCTGTCGAATTTGTTTCGATTTGACCGTTAACGAATGGGCGTTTTGTAGGGATGCCGCAGGATCCGCGATCCGCTAAGTGGGAATATTTTTTAGGAAAAACACGAAGGATGCTGAATTTTAGCGCATCGGGGTTTTATGGACCACCAGTTTATGGCATTTTCGAGCCATAGCGAAGTGTTTACCTGGGGGATCCAAGTATGTGACACCTGGGTGGAGTATCTCGTGGGCATGAGTTTTGGAGGGTTCCAGTTTTAGATCTAAGTCTTCGAGGGGAGAGCGCAGGCGGTTGAACGGGATAGGAAAAGTTGAATTGAATCGAATTTCAGTGTTTCGGGCACGGCGAAGTCTTTGTTGAACTGAACTGGCTTGGATGGTGCGATAGAGATATTGAGAAACGGAAATTTTCGGATATTTCAATTCTGAATTCAAAATCGGCAGTTTTGGTGGTTTTGACTGTTAGTATGTGTCGGCAAAATTATAATATTTGTCCGTTCCGTACTGATAACTCATTAGTTGAGTATTTAGCGGTAATTCTATAAAGTTTTAAATTTCTAACGGTTGTTATGAAATGACTATAGATGGTTAAGTTTGGCTTTTTAATTTTGCAAATTGGATAATCATTTCATGAGCCGAGCCGAGTTCTTATTACAGCATTTGGATTAAGTCTTTCATTTTCAAGCGAATATTGGTGGTGTTTTTCGTTTAAATCGAGTTTTAAGCTTTAATTTCAATATTTTTTTCGGTTGAATATAACGATTACTAGCTAGTCGATTTGTAACCGTTCGGGTATGGCTTGTTAACATCAACAGCTTCAATTCGTTCTTTTGTTAATTCTACGTGGTCTTGACTTATGCTTTCGTTGACTGTTAGGGTGGCACTCGTCGTGAGCCGTCCGTCGCCGTGAGTTGCCGTATGGGGTGACGGTCACTGTCTTTGTATTGTATGCGAAGTGCTTTCCGTATGGATCGAGGTATGTCCACATTTTGGGCGACACTAAAAGTTATTCGTTGTCCGTCGCCGTATGTTGCCGTTGGTCACTGTGATATTCGAGTTATGTCGACATATAGTAGGCTATAAAAGTTTTTGGAGTGTCGAGCGGTTAACTCTGTGTAGCATCTATCATCAGTTGGCGATAAGTTTTAAAGACGTTTGAAACATCAGACATCAGCGGTCAGAACTTCTGTTCATATTGGTTCAACAACACGGCCTCGACGATTGTCCTTAACCATTTCTCACATGAATATTTTCTATTTCCCCTGAGACCTACTTTTATGCTAGGATTCGAACTTGGGTGACTGGAGTGGGAGGCGTATACCATCACCACTCAGCTATAGGAGCTTGACGCTCGAGCCCGACGGGGCTCCACGTCTTGTGGTGATTTAGTACTATGTATACGTGTTGCAATTGTTAAACACGGTGCGATATATATTATTTAACGTATATTCACTGCGCTGAGTTGCCTATAGGCAACTCAATGTGAGAAGGGGTTAAAGCATTACAATTTTCGGCCAATGTAAAGAACAGGGGCGGAACACTATTACAAGCATATTCCTTAGCCTAAGCCTAAGCGTAAGAATGAGCATATTGCTAAGCCTAAGCGTAAGCCTAAGGCTAAGCCAACCAAAAAATTAGTCTAAAGCTTAAGCTTACTCTATTGCAGTCCTACAGAAAAACGTTCCGCCCCTGATTTTTACATGGGCCGAATTTTCGAACGGAGTTTTAAGATTTTCGGCACAACAGTCGCTTAACGCTCCTGAACCTAATTAGTCTTACCAAGGGCAACGTACTTAAAAAGTACAATTACATAATAGCTAAAACCGCCGGCCTTGGTCGAGTATTGTCCGGCACCCAGTAACGAATCCAGGAGGAATAAGCGATGCATTTGTAAATTCTTATTCTCAAATCTACAACAACTAACACAACTGACACCTAGAAACAACGAATACCATCCACCATTCTACCGAGAAAATTGGAAACTCCCACGCCATACAGTGTTTCCCACGCCATACAGTGTTTCCCAAGCCAACAAGAACCCAAAACCAGGTTATGCAAATTACTAATCTGTAGTCAGGGTTTTAGCTTTTTATTGCCAAACCCACGTGCCAACCGTGACAGCATTTCTCACAAGCCCAACGGGGTGATAAAAACGCTGCGATACAAATAGTCCAACGTATAATTCGTTAATTTTTGATTATCGAAGGTTTGCTAAAACCGCACTTTAAAATCTGTAAAATTCCGAAATAAAATTATTGTTCGCCCCCTGGAAAGTTATGGAATACCCTCCATCTGGATTGTATTAATCCAAGCCAGTAGCCAGTTAATCTAGCTAGTTGGGCGTAAAAGGAATTTCAGGACAAGCCAACACAATGGTATTCGTTGACGTACAAGCAAGGTTGAAAATTTTCTACGGTCCCAACATTGTTTCCAGAACGAAATGAGCCCCCACCCTGGGCCTCCCCCTGCGCTGGCTTACGAGCAAAACGCAAACGCCACATCGATCGAACTGCGTTCAGCAGCGATTTGAGTCAAATTCCGTGACTGCATCGCTTGTTTGAGCGACGGCGTTTGAAGCCAAACTGAAAATTGCCGGAACCGGAACAATTTCGTAATCCAAGCGCATTGCCATAACGCAACGAGATACAGAACGTAAACACTAAGTCCATATACAGCTTTAATGACGGCAGTTGTCGAAAGAAATGTCGACAGAATAAATATCACCAGAATAACACAATGAATCGAGTACTGAAATAATTTTTATGGTTTAAGCGTACGCGAATCATCACTCCCCCCTTACCACCAAATGTGACAGCCGCCCTCCGCGGACTTAGATTGGTCCTAACAAAATTTAAAATACGGAATTTTAGCCAATCAGACTTCGACAAGTTGGCGATAAAATTGAAACGTCACCTTTCAATTCGCTGATAACACTGCCAAGAGTGAATGATGCATACTTCAACAAGAGTTTACAACTGGGTACATTTTGTATTTGAAAGAACGTCGTTGCGTTTTGGTCATCATTATTATTTAGAGGGTGTACAACCTGGGCGAACCATAGTACTTTATCTATCCAGCATCAAAAAGCTTCGCTTATAGTTTAATTAAGGGTTATTGCATGTGACAGCGACTCCCCTCTATACAAGACAGGTCGCCGAAAGTACAACGCCCGGTGGTACATTTTGTGCCGAACAAATTTTTGTAGTTGCACACTCCTGTTAAAGTGTGACCATCCACTCTTGGTAGCACCAAGAGTGGATGATGTCCACCTACAGAAGAGTGTACAGCTGACGCGGTAGTGCATGGCACAAAGTGTACCAGCACGCGTTGCGTTTCCGCTTGACCCCCCTGATTTGGGGGGGGGTGTGGTAACCACGTCATCTACATAGTAAACATATGAATTGTATAATCGGAGCGGCTTTACCCAAAATTCAAAATATTGGTTCAACGTACCCCCCCAAATAAAGGAGGATGGGCCAATAACGCAAGTACGGTGTAGAAGCTGCCATGCTGATCCATTTAGCATCCGTAAATTTTATGTGCAATTTTCGCATTTTGAATAGAAAATGACAACAGAGCCTTAATCGGCTTAGGAATACGCTTATACTACTGTTACTGCCGCGATCTATACATTGGCTGGCATTTTTAATAAACATTAAATGTTGCGTTTTGAACACATTTGCAATTTTACTCACAAATGTTAACTTTCTTAAGCCGGAACTAACACGAACCAATCCATATTTAAGTTTAAGCTTTACTTCCGGGAATAACGCAACTGTCGATGAACAATTGACAACATCAGCTAAACTGTTAATATTAATTGGGCGTAAGCACTGTGGTCCATTTTCATAAATCAACCGGTGTTTGGCACAGAGTACCCCGTGAGTCGGATAATTGATCTGAAACAATACCAAGTCAGTCCTACACGGCAACCCTCATTTGTTAAATAAGTAAGTATATATTAGCAGTTGTCATTAATGTAGCTACTTGTCTAGGCGTTCGGCTAAGCTTAGGCTTATGCGTAGGCTTGTGTTTACGATTAGGCTTATGCTTAGGCTTAGGATTAAGCGTATCTTTATGCTTGGGCTTATGATTAGGTTTAAAGCTTAGGCTTAGGCTTAGAATTACGTTGGTTTACTATCATGCGGAGGTCAAAATAAATCAGAACACTAGTAACAGCTCGAAACTTGAACCACACGGGTCTTTGGTTGATGCCAAAGCTTTATTAAACGTAAACATTTTTCTGAAGCTAAATTATAAACCCTGACCAATTTTACACCCATTGTAGTTATATTGTAAATCAAAAATCCGTGTTTTTGTGTAGTTCGTATCACCAGTTAGTAATAGGTTTTCAAACAAGCGAACTACAGATGTTAAAAATGACAAACTCAGCTGCCAAGCAACAGCCAATAAAATTGCAAATAACGTGGCAAATTTAAAAGTTATCGATTGGCTGATTCGATTCAAAATTTATTGGGTTGGTCACCAACTGGCCATAGGAGCCAAACACATTTAAGAATATGAGCACTGATACAGATACACATGTTCAACGTACAAGCTGAATCGAAGATGGAACGAATAGCGCAATGATTAATATGAACCCAATGATATTGCGATAGAACCGGCTGAGTTCCGTTTTTGATGTTCCGTTTCGTTTGTTTCGACCCTAAAATTAATTTCGACCCAAAAATTAATTTCGACGCTAAAATTAATTTCGACCCTAAAAATAAGTTTCGAGCGTAAAATTAATTTCGACTCTAAAATTAAGTTTCGACCCTGAAATTAATTTCGACTCTAAAATTAATTTCGAACCTAAAATTAAGTCCGACCCAAAAATTATTTTCGACCCATAGATTAATTTCGACTTTAAAAATAAGTTTCCACTCTAAAATTAATTTTGACTTTAAAACTAAGTTTCGACCCTAAAATTAAGTTTCGACCCAAAATTAAGTTTCGACCCTAAAATTAATATCGACCCGAAATTAATTTCGACTCTAAAATTAATTTCGACTCTAAAATGAAGTTTCGACGCTAAAACTAATTTCGACCCTAAAATTAAGTTTCGGCACTAAAATTAATATCGACCCGAAATTAATTTCGACTCTAAAATTAATTTCGACTCTAAAATGAAGTTTCGACGCTAAAACTAATTTCGACTCTAAAATTAAGTTTCGACCCTAAAATTTTACTGTTTTGCTTACCTTTTTAGGTGCGGAAGCTTTTACTGTAAATATAACCAGTAGAATAGTTACCGCCAGTGCTGACATCAGAAATGTTCCTATTGTCAATAGGCCCCTGAAATAAATTTGGTTCTTGTACACTTTCAGACCACAATACAATGAACGCTCATGCATTTGGCTCAGGCTTAGGTTTACGAAAAGGCTTTAGGCTCAGGCTTAGGATAATCGTTTCCGAAACCTAAGCCTAAGCCTGTGCGAACAGTAGCAAGAAATTGGGTGAAAATTCGACGCGCGGCTCATATCACAGATTTGAATTTCTGATGTTAATTTTGAAAATTAGCGCATAAAAAGCCTGGAATTTCCAGTAGGACTGTATTGACCCGAATAAGCGGGGACTGATATTTATTTGGCCTCTCCAGAGGTACCCCCCTACTTTGTTATTCGGTTACGGACTGCTATTTATTTTTAACTCACGCTCCGCCGCCCTTCGTTACTGATATATATCCGGTACTGCAAATATCCGTTGAATTAAACGTATATTTGTCTCGTTTCAATAGTTTGAGCGATAATAACAGGTTATACTTAGGAATGTACTTTCAAAATTTAAGTGCGCTGTAAAGCTTCTAACTCAAATTATTCGGTCCTGGAGTCATTATGTGCTACAATTAGTGTTAATTGACATTTATGGACTCTAATTAGGGTTTAGGGACTCTATCCGCTTACGGAGTCTTATTAGGGATACGGACTCTTATTGATTCGGACCCAAAATGAGGAACCCCCCTTCTTATTCGGGTCAATACAGCAGTAAAATTTTTACAGAAAACTAAAGCCATATTCACAAGTTGTAAGTTTTTGCTGCAAAAATTTGCAGCTTCAACTTGCACTTGCAAGTTTTGTCCAAAATGTCATTCAAAAAAACTTGCAGCTGCAAATAATTCATTAAAAATCATAGCTAAGAATTTAGTTTATATACATGTGTGAATGACCGTGCAAGTTCACTGAATTTATTACAGCCGATTTTTCATTGGTTGATGAAAAAATACAAGTTCTGCGTGCAATTTGCTGCTGCAACTTTTTGCACCAAAAACTTGCACGTGTGAGTAGGCCTTTAGATTATAATCCGGAGACTGTGCAACAAGTTACACCAAACACCGCTGCAATTTAAAGATATACGCAGAAGCACTTTTGCAGGCTAATAGAATAAACATTTCAAACTCGAGAGCAGATATTTTCTGACACATATAGCACCTATCACCAGTTAGTGATTAGTTAACAAACTAACACACTTTTGCAAATAGAAGATCTTAAAATTGGTGCAGAAGTATGACAAATCAAATACGAAAAATGTCCATAATTTGGAACATTGCAATGGATTGGTTTAAAAGTTACAAGAACTATCACAAACTGGAGATTGGTGCTATACACATTTGAGAATATGGCCGTAGATGTGCGTATGGTTTTGTCGTTATGTACGTTCGCTCGCAAAGGCTTATAGATGAGCTTATATCGTTCCGAAATGAAATCATAACTACACCTCAGGTAAACATTTATCAAATCGCGTCTAAGAATTGTAGCTTACCATCGGGTAAACGCTAACCACTGAACGGCAACAATGAATAAAAATAATACAAACGCAACAATGATTTGTGAAGTGAACATTTCGTCTTCCGTTTGACCAAACTTAAATTCAAAAATTAGAAATTTTAAACTTGAATTTTAACTGTGAATAGCAACTCAACGGCAGATATTTTTTGCAATGTGTGTACCATCTATTATTACCAGTTGGTGATAGGTTTTGTAATTTTTGAATCAGTGAACGCTGAAGCTTAAAATTCTGCACATTTTTCGTATTTGCTCTACGTCTGTACTAATTTTGAGTTCAACAACTGCAATAAAATTAGTGAGTTTGAAAACTTATCACTAACTGATGATAGTTGCTATTCACATTTGAGAATATGGGCAAACGTCGTTAAATTGAAACGCTGGTTAATGGGCTTAACCAGGCCCGTAGCGAGCCCACCTTGCTGGGGGGGGGGGCTAAAAATTTTGCACCAGAAGCATTTTAAAGGCCTTCGATGACTTACAAAGGGTTGAAAATTTTCTAGTTGGGACAAAACTTTTCCAGGGGGGGCTCAGCACTTCTGGCCCCCTCCTTGGCTACGGATCGGCCAATGTAAAGAACAAGGGCGGAACAGTATTATAAGCATATTCCTAAGCCTAAACCTAAGCGTAAGCTTAAGCGTAAGAATGAGTTAATTTTTCAGCCTATAACCCTAAGTCTAAGCCTAAGCTAGGCAAAAAATCAGTCTAAAGCTTAAGCTTACTCCTTTCTAGTCCCACAGAGAAATGTTCCGCTCCTGAACTTTACATGGACCTACGGGCCCGCGGCTTACTTATACATTCCAACTATCTTCCAGTTTAAACGGGTACATAAGTTTAACGGATATAATCAATTTCTAATACTTTAAAAGATTTTGATTTCTGCTCTAAAACGATAAATTTTTTGTCATTTTTGTCTAAAATTTGAAATTTCCACAAGCTATCATCATAATTATTATTAGTTTTCATTGCCTAATTTTAAAATATTAATAATAAATACCTTTTGTTCAATTTTCCGATTTCGAAATATCAACAACAACGGAATGCAGTACTGACGTTTAAGCTGATTAATACTCATCGCTGAAATTCCTTGGCTTAAAAATTCGTCAACTTCAAGCTCGGCTTCCTTTGCGCTGTCGAGCGGTTCGCCATTGGCAGATTTCTTGTGCCTGAAAATATTTATTCAGCGTAAAAAACTTTAGAATTATACTAGCAACAATTAAACTTACTGGTCCATGCATAGAACAGGGCCAGAACGTTGCAATGCAGGAGAGTGATAAAGTAAAGCTTAAGCTTTAGACTAATTTTTTGATTAGGCTTGAATTTAAGCTTATGCTGAGACTAAGCTAAAGGCTTATTTTCACGATTAGGCTTACATTGCAAAAAATGGTGAGTCAAATTGACTCTCTCCGAAGTAGGCTTTTCCGGACTACACAAACTGAGACAAATTCGACTCCGCCCGAGTGAAATTCGACTTACCCGAGTCGGTTAGTGAGTCTAATTTGACTTTGGCGGAGTCGAATTTAACTCCGTTTGTATAGTCCCGAAAAGCCTATTTCGTTGAGAGTCAATTTGACTCACAATTTTTTGCAGTGTATATATAACACAGTAAACCAATTTGTCTGTCGTTGTGAATTAGTTTGGCTTAGGTATAGGAATATGCTTATACTACTGCATCCTACCCGCGCATGAAGTTAAACCAGTATTTTAGCAATCGCAGGTGCTTTGCACTTAAATGAAGTTTTGAGTTATAGCTTCAACGAAACTTACACACGAAAATTTACTCGAACTAAATAAAGCACCGCACAGCTACTGACCGGAAACAAAACAGCCGTGGCTAAAATTGTTTACCCGACACACGGCGTTTACCCGCGGGTACCCTCGGGTAATTTCCCACTCTGGCTCAACTGACCTTTTAGCCCCGGTTGAATGACCCATTAGCCTCATTTCTTTTGTAGTATCACTACTTTCCATTTCCAACGCAGCGTACGATGTGACAACTTCGCTTTGTTTATGCTTATGAATTGCAGAAATCTAAAATGATGTGGTCAAGATTAAAGTTTTTATTTGTTGACCTGCGATAGGGTTTACAGCTGTTATTTCGTTTCTACTACTACTGACCATATTCTCAAATTCCGATAGCACCTATCACCAGTTAGCGATAAGATTTCAAACTAACGAACTGCTGCAATTGGACCGTTTCAAAATAGCCATCCAAATACGCACAAATCAAACGCAAAAAACGTGCTGATTTTTGAGTCTCGGCATTCAATGGTGCGAAAGTTACAAGACCTATCACCAACTGGCAGCATTTGTCTGCACTTGTTTTGATAATACGAGCAATAGACTGCAAAAACAGCTGATGCCAAAATTGACCAAAATTTTTTACTAACACAGAATTCTTTAAATGTCGACAGGTAAACCAAGGTGACGTGGTACAAATTAGAAGCCCTCCATCGAAGCAAACCCCCAGGTCATCCGAAGCGCAACTTACTCGGTCAGGAGGCGGTTTGACAATGTAAGTCTTCATGCCTTTCAGTTTTTCATTACGTTCACCAGGGTCGGTCTCTTCAAACTCATATTCTGTACCCAAAAGCGTTCGGGTTTCTTTTGTGATGTGAACCTTTCTGAAACAAAATAATACGCAATTAATATCCACATATCAGGATGCGACCGGACATTAATTATATCGGTAACCGACGCCGGATATTGAACTGTTTACCGGAGCCCGATTTAACCGGACATAAGCGTATAAATATGAGCACTGGTGAAAGGAATTGTCAATCGTACAAAAGTATATGTTTCCTGAGTAAAATTGTTAGCTTGGATATTTTATTCTGGTTCAATTAGTCAACAACTTGCTTCACTTGCCCTGTAAGGTAATCGAAGCAAAATGTTGAATAATTAACGTGTCAAATGCAATTTTGTGGTATTCGTGATTACAACCGTGAATATCCGGTATCCGATAGGTTTATACAAGATACCGGATACGGATATCGCTTTTTGCCGGTTATTAAACTGGAACCGGAGATCCGGTGACACCCTGATATATACATATACATATATACATATAAATATATAGATATAGATATATATTAAACCTTCAACAATATGCCCTTCCAGAGGCGGATCCAGAAATTTCTGACTGGGGGGCGGTCTATCAAATGTTATGTGAAACGCAAGAATTATAAGGTAGGGACATTATCATTTTATCAACAAAACAATTTTAGAAGGAGAAAAATTGTAAGTTAACGGCCTTATCATTTTATCACCAAAAAATTGTATGGGAAAAAATTGCATATTTATAAATTTCAGAAGCGAAAAACTTGTAAGGTAGAGAGAGACCTTACCATTTTATCACAAAAAAATTCTCGCGCAGAGGGGTACACCCCACGCCCCTCTCTGGATCCGCTAATGGGCCCCTCCTCCGATTGTTTTGCCCACCCTTAAGTTGCCTACGGGGTGTTTCAACGTACCCAGGTATTCCGCCTGCTTCCATATTCGACGCCAGCGTAACGTCATTTGACCAAACGTCAAATTGCCATTTTTTCAATCCAATCACACCACAATGAGCTTTACCCGAATGAACTCCGACTCGCATGTTGACGTCGACTTTGGTTGAATCACGAACTTCTCTTAAAATAAACAATTTTGAATTTAGTTTTCAATTTGAATTCAACCTTCAGTTGAAAATTTTGCTAATTTTGTGACCATAATAATCAAGGATCTCAATATGAACATAAGTTGAAATAGAAAGCAGAAAAAACTCCAAATCTAGAAACGTTCTGGGGCAGGGTGTTTAATGACACCGGCCAAGTCGTAGCCAGTCCATGATGAACGGGTCAAAACCCCTGTGGACCATTGGTAAAGATGTTTTCTAATACTATTTTTTCCAGTTTGACACAAAAACCTTCATAGAAACTTTTTTTAGAAACTGACCCCCGTTTCAAGCTGTAAAATTAATTCAAGTCTGCAGGTTGTTTCTTGGAAAAAAGTTATGACCGGACAGGATGAATTTTGTTATTTTCCCGGTAATTTTTTACCGGTCAACAACCCTGCAGCTGTGGATGACCGTCCGAGGATTGTCTGCATGAGCGGATGTGGAAACTGCCGTTTAAAACAAATTTGCTTAAACGCATATTCTCAAATGTGAATAGCTGCGATACGCTGCAAAAAATGGTGAGTCAAATTGACTCTCTCGGAAATAGGCTCTACGGGACTACACAAACTGAGTCAAATTAGACTCTGCCAGACTCAAACGTGCGATTAAATGAGTCGAATTTGACTCTGGCGTAGTCGAATTTGACTCAGCTAGTGTAGTCCAGTGGAGCATATTTCGGAGCGAGTCAGTTTGAATCACCATTTTTTGCAGTGATAGATAGGTAGTCAAAATGTACCGTTTTTGGAACCAACCTAATTTCCAGCCGGGACAAAACCTTTTTTCTGGCTTAGTAAACTTTTATTGGCTTAAAATTTAACATTAATAAACAATAATGGTCCATATTCTCAAATGTGTATAGCAACCATCACAAGCTGGTAATAAGTATTCAAACTAGCAAACTATTGCAATTGTTGAACTCAAAATTGATACAGGACTGAAACAAATCAAATGCTAAAAGTGCACCCAAATTTGAGACTCAGTATTCAATGGTTCGAAACATTACAAGACCTGTAACCAACTGGTAATAGGTGCTACACACATTTAAGAATATGTGCCAAGATTTTCAGCTATTTAGCTAAAAATACATTTTGAGCTTCAGATAAACCGTTGTATCGCAAAATTCAATGACCACAAAACAATTTGTGTTGAATAAATATTTTCAATCGCCTGTTGGCTTTGTATCCGCGTCTGTACCCAATAGCGTCGATCATATCAAGCCCCATTTCAACACAACACGCGGCATGATCGTCCCGTTTATCAGGGAATCCAGCGACACAATAGTAGCAATCGCCAAGGATTTTGATCCGCAAACAATGATTTCGATCGGCCAAATAGTCGAATCGAGCAAACAATTCGTTAAGCATATGAACCAGACGCTGAGCGCTGCATTGGGACGCAAGGACGGTGAATCCACAAATATCGGCAAACAGGATGCTGAAGTGACAAAAATTTACGGTGATTAATCTGGTTAACCATGGTTTATTCGGGACATAATTGGAACCGGTCCCGGTTTTGAGAGCCTAGGCCAGGGTCCGGATCCGCGAATATTGTATGCAAAAGGCTGCGCGTCCCGGATACTATGTTGCCACTTTCACTAAAATGCCGCTCAGTGAGTTCAAATTGTCTCCGGCGGAGTCGCATTTGACTCAGTTTGTGTAGTCAGGAAAAGCCTATTTCCGAGAGAGTCAATTTGACTCCCCATTTTTTACAGTGTAACAGCTTTGTATATGAGGGACGTGTCTTGTAAGCTTGGATAACAATAGAACGAGCACTGTGGTTTCACGGCCAGTAAATTAGCGGATTTCTGGAAGTAGCAGCAGAAACGTTTGCATCCTCGCTTTTTAGTACAGTCAACTATAACACTTTTTACACCCGTATACTTGCAAATGATTGCTATATAGGAACTCCAACAAAATCTCGTTCGAAATTTTGGCATTACGTAACCCCTACGCTTCAAAATCTTTGTTACAACCGCAGTATTTATGGAAATTGAAACGGAAATAAGGTTCACAAATACGTATCTAAATCTTATTACAGTATCCAATCAGCGGCGGTCTATTTCATGGGCTCATGAGACAAATAGTGGTCACGCACTTCTCGGATTATTTCGACTCGCTGGTCCAAAGTTTGGGCCCAAGCCCGGACCGAGTCCGTCGGCCTTGGCTGTGGCCCGTTAACTCTGAACCAGGGGGAGTTTAAGTTAAGGGTCGTGCATGTGATAGCGACTACTTCCCTAAATAAGATGGGTTCGGCTTAAAACGCAACGTCCGGCGGTACATTTTGTACCGTCCGGAACGTCAAGAGTTGCACACTCTTGTATCATGCCTCATTTTACCAATTTTTACTGTATCTTGAATTCGCCGTTGCTTTTTTAGGGGGTTTGAAATTTTCTGTCCCCCCCATCAGAGCTGGATCATGGGTAAGAATTTGTCAGCCCGACCGACGCTTTACGCGTGTGGATAAAAATGTTTACCAACAGGTATGCCTCAAAGCCGCGACCCGAGTCTTACTTGCGCCTGCCGTCTTTGCCGGCATTTTTCAAAGACCGTTAAGGTTATGTTAGGGGTCAAAAAATTTCAGATACGGGGTATATGCAACAATGTTGCATCTGAAACAACGTCAGAAAACGTTTAAGAACCCTCGTATGCGATTGGCTAACAGCCCTGGCCCATAGCCAAGAGGAGAGAACGTCAGGAAAGGTCTGCATCCCTGGCAAAGTTTTCGCCTCCTTAGTTAATTTTCAATCTTGCTTGTAAGTCATTGAAAACCCTTGTATGCTGCTCCTGAAACATATTTAGCCCACTCTAGCTAGGTTAGGTGGCTACGTTCTTGTATGAACTCAGCGTATATACCTTATATTATCATGCTTTTTAATGTATATTTTGTGAAACATTGTTTCTTTTGGCTGTCCAGCGATATCTTCCTTCATTTCATTCGCCACATGTCGTGGCAACACTGACAACAGCAGTCGAAGCTGAAATTTATTCGAAAAAAGATTTATTTAAACAGTTTAGTTATTTTGGTATTACGACAATTCATCGCCTGACAACTCGTCGACCGACAACTTGTAATTCGAAATTTCATCGACTCGACAATTCGTCGCCCGACAACTTGTAATTCGAAATTTCATCGACTCGACAATTCGTCGCCCGACAACTTGTAATTCGAAATTTCATCGACTCGACAATTCGTCGACCGTAACTATGCTCAGTCTTAGGATTATGCTCAATTTACAGGCTTTAGGACATTGTTAGGCGGCAAGTCACCGGGCGACAAATTGTCTTTGATTCATTGATTTTTCTATTAAAATTTTCGGCTAATTTTGATTCTGGTATAGAAATTGCGGATATTAAGTTTTGCGTTTCATTTTAAAGGTGGCGCTATACTTGTCGTGCAGTGCCGTCCGTCACCATACGGTATCGTATGTGAGTAATTGACGTACGATTCCGCATGACGTCATCAAAAGTATAGCGTACTCACGTACGATTCTGCATGACGTCATCAAAAGTATAACGTACTCACGTACGATTCTGCACGACGTCATCAAAAGTATAACGTACTCACGTACGATTCCGCATGACGTCATCAAAGGTATAGCGTCACCCTTAGTCGTAGGCGTAGGCATACGGTGTAATATCTGCTGAAAGCCTTTAGAGACAACTCTGACAGATTGGTTTCGTTCAATTAAAGCGATGGCTGTTTTTAACATAACAGGTCATCCGTACTTAGTTACTCCGCAAAAAATACAGTTCCCACACGGGAAAAAATTGTTGTTAATTGGATTCTCTGGGGACGTAGCCTCCGTGGATGTCCCCCCCCGCACGACAGGTTCAAGGGACCTCATGCGGAATGGGAGACCGCGCCCGCTCACCACCCACACTAAGCAATTTATTATTGCAACAGCTAAAGTTTCTAGTAAAGGTTCGTTTAGCGTTACGCTATACTTTAGTGCGCTGTACGCCACTGCGCGCCGCCGCACGCCTCCGGACCCCGCTGCGCCTCTCTTCGCGCGCTGTGATGCGTTGCTAACAAAAATATAGGCACATTCTATTTGATAGCGTGCGAAAATTTTTAATAAAATTTTATGGTGCCATGCACCGTCGGGCTGCAATGTCCGGCGGCGCGCATCAACGTCAGGCAACGTCTGGCGACGTGCAGCAACGTCTGACGGCGTCCAGCGGCGCGCAGCAACGTCCGACGGCGCACGACAACGTCCGACGACGCACGGCAACGTCCGACGACGCACGGCAACGTCCGACGACGCACGGCAACGTCCGACGACGCACGGCAACGTCCGACGGCGCGCAGCAACGTCCGACGGCGCACGACAACGTCCGACGACGCACGGCAACGTCCGACGACGCGCGACGAGTATAGCGCATCTTTTACAAGTGTGATTGACGCTTTAGCTTAAATTTACCTGTTTTTCACTTTCGCGTTGCGTTTTCATTCGTTCTTGAACACAAGATCGCGTTTCCATGAACGCTTGTCGTTGTTTAATTTCCGCCGGATAATAACTGAATACGCCGATGATATTGCTCGCAATCACTAGTAAACAGCTTACAGCTAACTGAAAATAATCATACGTTTTCCGTAAAAAACGGGGGGTACTTGTTTATTCAACCCCCCTTCACACTAGTGTAAGTTTTATAGAATGCAAATATCTCCCACAGTATTTATATTATTAACATTCACATGCTTAGGCTTAGGCCCAGGTTTAGGCATAGGCTTATTCTCAGTCGAAGGCTTAGGCTTTAGGCTCAAGTTAATTATGTGTGGGGAAGAATTTACGTGGGGGGAATTAAACAACCACCCACCGGCATCAAATGATATCAGTTCACCCATCGTAACATATTGGCGCCCCAACTTAAAACAATTTCGCTGTATTTGGCCAATGTTTTTACAAAAGTTACAATATTTTTACCCATTTCGTCTGCCCCGCGTAGAATATTCGATACTCGACTTTGTACAATCTACAGACGCTAAATAATACAAAATGCGCAGTGGTTAACATTGCTAATCGAATGGAGGATCAGGGCCAATGTAAAGAACAGGGGCGGTACAGCATTAAAAGCATATTCCTAAGCCTAAGCCAAAGCATAAGCGTAAGAACGAGCATATTCCTAAGCCTAAGCCAGAGCATATTCCTAAGCCTAAGCCAAAACCTAAGCGTAAGAACGAGCATATTCCTAAGCCTAATCCTAAGCGTAAGAACGAGCATATTCCAAAGCCTAATCCATGCAAAAAAATTCGTCCAAACCTTAAGCTTCCTCTATTGCAGTCCCATACAAACACGTTCCGACCGTGATCTTTACATGGGCCGGGATCTGGATCATTCAATCTGTTCACAGCCAACATTGCCGAGTTCAAATTCACTGCTTGGAATTAGATTTCAGATGAAATAGAAAATATTCATGCGCCAAAACATTCAACTGACAAAAATCCAACGAACCTGACGTCCAAAATGCTCAGCTTGATCAGTGTAAAAAATCGCCGTCATTACCATATGAAGCACTCCGAGGGTTGCGCTTATTGCTACTGCAGTATGAATATCAACCGGTAGTAGGGTGTAGCAAACAAATACACAAATCAGTACAGACCATAATGGCGTTGCAGGCGTTCGCGGTTTTGAATAAATAGCAATTAGCAGTTCGATTAGCAAACTTGTCAAAACAATAATCACAACAGAAACGAGTCTTGAATGGCGTAGAAGGTGTTTTCTTGAAGCAGTTAGAAGCACAGCACCCAGTAGAGTTATCGCGAGCAAAACCAGGGTCACAGGCGCGACGTTCAGCGGTCGATTTCCACTCAGAAACGCCTGAATAACAAGAACACAAATATGATGGACTATTAAATATGTCACAAGTGCAATTAAACTGCATTCGTCAGTATGTTGTAAGTATCTTTGGTAGAGTGATTCTAGTTTAGTATCACTGAATCGTTTGGTAACAAACGCCAGTTTGAGCCATGCCCTCAATGATCGATGCCGTCTACTTCGTCCAGTAATCCCTCCAAGTCGCGATAGTTTATTTTCACCCGGCGATCGTTTTCGTTTTTTAATTTGCTGGCTTCCGCAACCGTAACCCGACGATGATTGGTCAGTTTTGTTGCCGTAACTCGTCGCTGATTCGTCGACTCGTGGTCGAAGTTGAAGTTCGTTTGTGTATCGTGATGATGGAGTCGATCCGTTCGCTGCTGTTCTCGAGTTTGATTGGTCGATGCAGTTGTTGCTACCGTAATCTTCGTCGTCTCCAGCTGCGATACCTTCGTCGTCGTCGTATAACCGCAACTTTTCGTCGAGTCGTTCGAGTTGCTCGTCGAGTGGGTCCTGTAATATGAGTAACGGAGTAGAATGTGACGCATGCTCAGGGCCAACTGCCATATTTGGTTTGATACCTTTACGCCGATATTTAATTCTGTTGTATTCTGCCACGCCGTAAGTTAATGTATTGCTTAGAATTAAAGTAAGTGAACCGTAATAAATATATGTTACAAAGACATTCTAAAATCCAAAAGTAGGATCGAGTTATCGGTTTGGAAGGAAATTCAAACAGTTTTCGGCCAATGTAAACGACCGGACCGTAACAGTAGTAAAAGCATATTCGTAAGTCTAAGCAAAAAAATTAGTCTAAAGCTTAATCTTACTCTATTGCAGTTCCCAGAAAAACGTTTCGCCCCTGATCTTTACATGGCCCGAGTTTCCAGCGCAGATTACAACAGCTAAAGTAGAAAAATCAACAGTCGTCAGGTCGCAACTACAGATGGCGAAGGGGGGGCACCCCTGCGAAAATTTTGGCACTTTGGTCGCCAGTGCACTCGAAGTAATTCGAAATGCGTGGTACAAAATCTCCTCAAGACGCAAGAGTTCCGTTTATTCTTCAGGCTTCAACTTTCCTACTTTAGCGGTTATAGCAGACTCCTTCCATTTCATAGTCCCGAGTTTAAATCTCATGTTTAGACCTGCTAATACTGGGGCATTGGGGCGCCACTGCCCCTAAGAAAAGTTTCGTCAATTTGGCCGAAATTTATTTCAACTCAGCATTTGAATTAATGGAACGAGAAAGCGTCGGATCACGGCCTGTGCGGGCTCATCACCCTGGAAGCATTTAACCCCAATCCCCGCCCCCCAGAAAATTTTAACCCTCTTGTAAGTCATCGGAAACCCTTGAATACCCCTTTGAAAATACATTTTTAGCTTTATCCTTATTAGCAAGTTAAGCTGCTACGAGCCTGTGAAAATAAATGCCTATTACGGATATCAAATTTTCTAAAAAGACATTAATCAGTGCCATGGTATATATTTCCATGATGCGTTGTTTAGTTAAATTCCGTTATTCTGATTGGAGACGAAACATCCGCTGACGAATCCAAAGGAAGACCACCAAGGCCTACGAGGTTGAACATGGATAAACCCCAAGATTTTGGGCAAACATGTAGGGCCCATTTTACTTTAAGGGGCGTCCAGGTTTCTGGTGGGTCTATACAAAGAGTACGTTTAGATTCTAGATTACAATTTTTTGCTTAGGCTTAGGTTTATGAACACATTTTTCCAACGCTTAGGTTTAGGCTTAGGCTTAGGCTTAGGCTTAGGAACACATTTTAGCAACGCTTAGGTTTAAGCTTAGGCTCAGGAACACATTTTTGCAACGCTTAGGCTTAGGCTTAGGCTTAGGCTTAGGAACACATTTTTGCACCGCTTAAGCTTAGACTTAGGCTTAGAAATACGCTTAATCTACTGTTACACCGCTTAGGCTTAGGCTTCGGCTTAGAAATACGCTTAATCTACTGTTGCACCCCTTAAAGTAACATTGGCTACATTTAGTACTAAAATTGCGTTTGGCTTCTCGATCGTGAGTTTTTGTGACACTGTTATCTATCGCGTGTCTGTTATAGATTATTATTTTAACTCGAGATAACAAGCAAAATCAAATTAATTTATAATGAGCAACGACAAAAATGTTCAACGGTTCACGTTACTTTGAGAGACATCCTGTTTTTCAGTAGGACTCCAACAGAGTTTAGCTAAAGCTTCGGACTATTTTTTGCTCTGCCCTAGGCTTAGCTATAGTGCTCAAATTTGGTCTTAGGACTTAGGCTTAGGAATTTGCTTCTACTACTGTTAACATTAAAAGTAACATGTCAACTTTAACACAAAATGTTAAGATGACTAAAAAGGTCAAAAATCGAAATGGGAACATCTGTTCTGTATTTCAATTTGATCCGATAGGTCAATTTGCGCGATGCCTAAGAAAGAGTCGGTTCAGTAACTCACATCCTCGTTTGTCAACCAAGGCCGGTAAGACAGATTAGCCTGTAGGCAAACTTTTGTAAAGTCTACTAAAAACACCAAACATTACAGTTTTCAAAAAAATATTGCCAAAAATAACACAAACATAGCGTTGTGCGACCCATGTATAGAACAGGGCCGGAACAGAAGTATAAGCATATTTCTAAGCCTAAGCCTTAGCCTAAGCATATGGATGAGCTTATTTCTAAGCCTAAGCCTAAGCCTAAGCGTATGGATGAGCCTATTCCTAAGCCTAAGCCTAAGTGTATGGATGAGCCTATTCCTAAGCCTAAGCCTAAGCCTAAGCGTATGGGTGAGCCTATTCCTAAGCCTAAGCCTAAGCCTAAGCGTATGGATGAGCCTATTCCTAAGCCTAAGCCTAAGCCTAAGCGTATGGATGAGCCTATTCCTAAGCCTAAGCCTAAGCCTAAGCGTATGGATGAGCCTATTTCTAAGCCTAAGCCTAAGACTAAGCTTGAGCCTAAGCAAAAAAATTAGTCTAAAGCTTAAACTGACTCTATTATAGCCCTTTCGGAAAACGATCCAGCCTTGTTCTATACATGGGCCGAGTTGCGCTATACTTTTTGACGTGCGGCGCCGTCGGTCACCTTGCGGTATCGTACGCAAATAACTCACGTACGACACCGTATCGGCCGATGACGGACGGCGCCGTACGGGTGACGCAGGATGACAGACGTCGCCGGACGTCAAGTATAGCGCAACCCTTAATCTTAAGTTTTTATTTGATAGCGAAATTTTTGCTATTTCAAATTTATGCAAATTTAAAATATTAGCAAAGAAAATGAAGAAATAACGACTTTAAGAAGTGTAAAGTCTCAGTTTCTACCTCGACTAACAAGCAGTTTTACTGTACGGATCTCGCAATCCCTGGCTCGGCTCGTCCCTTTTACAATAACCCCCCTCAACTTTGATCTTTTGAATGATTTGCTCTTATGCTGTTGCAGTAACGGAAACCCTTGCATCCTAAGAAAATAGGGGGTTACGTTGTATGAAAATTTAAGAAGAGAATACAAACTAAAAAAGAATCTTAAACTCTATTTACAAAAATCGCAAAGACAATGTAGTTTTACCACAAATCCACTCTTTGCGATTTGAGAGCCAGCTTCTACTGCTGTGTTTCAGCGAAGCAAATACTCAATCAGCGGCGGTGGATCCAAAAAGTTCTGACGGGCAGGAAGGGCAAAAGTAGTTATGAAACGCCGTTTTTACTGTATGCTATACATGTGCCAATTTTCCGAAAGGTGAAAATTGTATTAAGGTAAAAGCGACCTTACCATTTTATCACAAAAAATTTCTCTGACATGGATTGAACATAAAACAGGTTAATTTTAAAATTAGGATTTTTAGTTTAAGTCAAAATTTTCTAATTTGAAAACATTTAATAAACAATTATTTGAATCATAAACAAAATTAATTTATGCTTAATTTTAGCGAAATATTCACGCAAATACGGGAAATTAAACGGTTCAATACTTCAAATTCTTTACGGTATTTGCACGCAATACCTGATATTTTAGCTTACAGTGAGTGTAGGCGATTGACGTAAAGTAACAGCAAAATTTAGCTAAAAACTAGGGATAAATGTTATCATCGTTTGTCACGCATCTTCGCAAAATTTTCATTTTTTTACAAAAATTACCATTTGATTACTTTAATCAAGAGTCGATATAAGAGTGTGCAACTTCCAAAAATACGCGTGGCATAAAAAGTACCACAGCGCGTGGCGTTTTGCACAAACCCCCTTATTTGGGGGGGTCAACTGCACACAGAACTCAGCTAAACTTAATTCAAGACTGGACAAGGTTTGCACTGTGTATCGCAACAGTATTTGCCTGGGTTCAAGGTTTCAACACCCTCCCCAAAAATGAGGGGGGTAGGCCAAAAACGCAATCCGTGCCGGGTACATTCTTTAATACACAGAATGCACCCAGTTGCACACTCTTGTTATAAAGAGTATTCATCCACTCTTGCTTTAACCAAGAGTGGATGGGTACAAACGGTGCGAACCATGACACTCAGACATAATACTTATTTATATATTAGTTTACAGGATACTGAAAAAACTTAAGTACCACGGCGGGGTACCCGTGCGGTTTTTTGCTCCGCGTATAATTTTATTTAGGGTTATTGCATGTGACAGCGACCCGTCCTCTAAACAATAGGGGTCGGCGAAAAACGCAACGCACGGTGGGAGTAAGACTGCATAATGACAACAGTGTGCAAATCTTGCGGACCCACACGGTGCAAAATGTGCCGCCGGGCGTTGCGTTTTTGACCGACCCACTCACTCTCCTTTATTAATGGGGGTCAAAATTTTCAGACTGAAATTAAATCTTGCAATTTGTAAACTCTTGTAATCTTCCACTCTTGCTTTAACCAAGAGTCGGCGATGACTCTATGAACAAGAGTATGCAACTGGGTACATTTTGTGTACAAGCATATATAAACGGTGTGTAGCGGCAAGTACCCTTTGAAAATGAGGGGGTCATGTAAAAACGCAACGCGCGCTGGATACTTTTTTGTACAAAACAATTTACCCAGCACGCGTTGCGTTTTTACTTGACCCCCTCATTTTCAAAGAATACTTGCCGCTTCACACCGTTGATATATGCTTTACGAATACAATCGGCTGCGACTTCAGTACAAATTGCATATATTGTTGCAAAATACTCCCCCCTAAATGAGTTCGGTTGAGCACAAACGCACAGCGCGCTGGGTACATTCTTTTTTATACAGAATATTTGGATTGCACACTCTTGTCAAAGCGATTATTCACTCTTATTTTAACCAATTTCCGAATAGATTACACTATAAGCAACTGAACGCAAATTGTATACGCGAAATAATAAACAATGCGCAGTGTTTAACAATTATTACACAGTACAAAATCTTCATAAAACGTGAGTAGGGGTGGGTATAAGCTTTCCATATTAAGTGTGTCGGGTAATAGGTTGCTGAACAGCAACAAGTTCCAGTTGAATCTTCGAAATCCGTCGACATCGCTTTTCAACCAAAAGTCATATTTGAACCAAATCAACTCAACTTTTTCACTATTTGATAGTCTCGAGTCGTTAGCCAAAGATGCTCAACGCCAAAATGCGTGAACAGGGGGATTCAGTCGTCAAACCCCCTTAGGGATTTTTATAAATATATTTTTCAACACAAGATAGCAGGACGGCTTTCAAATTATTATGGAATGTAACCCCTTTTCCAAAATCCGGCAACGCAAATGTAACCGGCCCATATATAGAACAGGGCCGGAACAGTAGAAGCATATTCCTAAGCCTAAGCATAAGCGTAAAGATGAGCTTATTCCTAAACCTAAGCCTAAACTTAAGCAAAAAAATTGAGTCTAAAGCTTAAACTGACTCTATTACAGCCTCTCCAGAAAACGATCCGACCCTGTTCTATACATGAGCCATGTAATCTATAGCAAAAATATTTTCACTCCTAGAAAAGACGTGCTGCTACGTACTTAGAATTGTGGCATTACCCCTAAAGTTTATTGCTCCACCCATAGCATGTTGAACTGGCTACGGTCCTGAAACGGCTATGATATTAATTAAAGCATAAATGCACTCGGAGCATGCCAGAATCTGGCTTGTTTTGCCTAAAAAATACACCCGCATAACTGGTGGGTTATTATCCCAAATGACCAGATTAAAAAGGGGAAAACATGAATATTTTAGTATGTTTTAAGGAAATTTGAACACAAATTGTGCGTTACTAAATTATTTTAGCAGAAAAAAATTTAAAAAATGATTAAAATTAGAAGAGTATATTTATTTAAAAGCAGTGCCTTAACCTGACAAAAATATAATTTGAATGTAAGAGCGACCTAAGATACGTTCACCTGGCGTGTTTGTTGGTTCGTAACTTTGAGTATCTTAAGGTAAACTATTTGTAATATTACATAAATTTAATTGCCAGAAATATGCATTGTATTAATTCTTGTAAACCAACGGAAGCGTAGCCAGCGAGGGGGTAGGCGTCAAACCTGTTTAGTATTTCTGTGCAGGGGTTGTTTTGATACGGTTTCAGTTTGTTATACCATGTGACACTCTTCGAAATTTTGGCCAATGTTACTTTAAGGGGCGTAACAGTAGATTAAGCGTATTCCTAAGCCTAAGCCTAAGCCTAAGCGTTGCAAAAATGTGTTCCTAAACCTAAACCTAAGCCTAAGCAAAAAATGTAATCTAGAATCTACTGTTTTATGGACCCACCAGAAACCTGGACGCCCCTTAAAGTAACATGGGCCGAAATTTTTATAGCACGTAAAACATCACCCACCTTTTCAAAATTCGGACTACACCCGCATTCATAACTGATATTATTTTTCGCAAATTTTTGTGCACTAGAAAGTTTTTCAGTAAACGCAAACTTGTGAGCCCGAACAACGAAAGAATACTTACAATAAAGCAATCTTGATGGACCAAAAGCCATTTTACCCCTGCTCAATTTCAACAATTTAAAAATGTATTTTTTGTTATTTTGAATTTTTCCTAAAAACAACTTTCTCAAATTCATAAGAAAAATATAAGAACTATTTTTGTGTTTAAACAAACACTGCGAAATATAGAAATCGGTCATAATTATCGTGGTTCGTATGGAAACGCGTAGGAATAGTGAATAATTAATAAATGTTGCATAATTTTTGTGGTGCAATTATATGCAGTTATACACAGACGTTCTTGCTAAACCGAATTAATTTTTAATCCAAAATGAGAAATTAGAAATTATTTAAATTGTAAAATCAGCCAAAAAATATTGCTTGATGAGAAACGGATATATATCAGGGTACAACGCCAGGTCTGTCTCCGGTTCCGGTAGAAAATCGACCTCCGGCTTCGGTAGAATTTTTGCCGGAAACATTTTCGGTAGTGAATTTTGGAGAATGTTACAAAAATTTGTTTGTTTTGATATTTGCAAAAATTAGCGAAATAGACGCCGTTTAAACTAGCTAATTTCACCTCACCTCGCTCCACCGGCGGATTTTATTAACATCCGGTTCCGGCTCTGGTGTTTGTCGCCTCCGGTTGCACTCTGACCTGCCGGAAAAATTTTGGTCTCCCACCAAGAAAGCCTTCAAACTAGCTTGTAAATAATCGCAAACCCTTGTACTCTCGTCCTAAACATTTTGCAGCATCCATAGCAATTTGAGCTAATACTAATTTGTAAATCGAAGTCAAATACAGGCTCGAGTGTCCAACCCTGAGACTCGAGTCATCAATGCTAACGCTCCTTTACCCCCACGCACGAGTTCCGGGTTCAAATCCAAGTTTGAAATTATGTACGAGTCCCGGGTTCAAATCCAAGTTTGAAATTATATATTAGGCCAAATAGAAAATATTCTTGTAAGAATTGGTTTACTGTTAATTTCCAATTTATTTTAAAATTGAAAACGTGAAAAATATAACATTTTTTATGCCCAACTTAATCGGATTTTAAATTTTACAAATCCGGCCACTGTCACATATCCTCCACGTTTTAGGATGATCCATATCCAGAGTTGCCATACACCAACGATTCTTGCTACTACATATTTTAGTTCCATAACCAGTACCAGCGGAAGCGATCCCAAAAACCCCTAATTTGGGAAGCCGACCCCTTGAGAGGCCCCATTTCGGCAAACTAACTTTTGTTCAGGCGGACTACGACGGTATAGAGCTTTGAAACATTTTATTGGGGGTCCATCGGACCTGTTTAAGACAGCCGGTTGCCCTAACACAGGATCAGCCTACAACTAATCTTAGTAAATATTAAAATTATTAGCTAATCGGGTGGATTTATTTAAAACAACACCCAAATTATCCACGAATGCCTACGCTGACCACACGGGGACATGTGATCGCCTTCACATTGCGGGTGTTGCCTGTCAATTGCAAAAATGGGCCCATGTAAAGATAAGGGGCGTAACGTTTTTCTGTGGGACTGCAATAGCGTAAGCTTACGCTTTCGACTATTTTTCGCTTGGCTTAGGCTTACGTTTAGGCTTAGGCTTAGGAATATGCTCATTCTTACGCTTAGGCTTAGCCTTAGGCTCAGGTTTAACTGTTCGCGCTCCTGTGCTTTACAATGGCCCAAAAAATGAGACAAAAATCGAGGTATATAAATTTTTGTTCTGTGGTCCAATTTTCAGCCTCAGCAGTAAGCTAGAAAAGTTTTCGGCAGACAAAATATTTAAATTTTATATCGTTTACCAATTTTTCCTAATCCACCCGCTTGTTGAATTCAGTTTAAAAACTGCGCTGAAGTATTAATAAATGTCATTTGAAGACACCGATTTTAGTTGCACAACAGCAATTTAGCGCGGATCCCGCTGAAATGCTATCATTGTTATTGAACCAATCAACTCGCGGGGTGGCACGGGTTTATTCTCAGGGGTAAAGCTTAATAAAAAAATTCAAAAAGAGGTTGGTTGTTTGTCCAGCTAAAAAGCAAAGCCGAGGCTAAACCCGAAACCTCTGAGATGGACTGTTCAAAGTATTATCTAGAGACGTAGCAGATAACCCAGAACATAACACCAGATACGTGGGGTCATGAGTCCCGTAGCCAGGGGGGTAAGAGAGGCTGAACCCCCCTGGAAGAATTTTACACCGCCTCCCTAAAATTTTTTAACGTAGCTTATAAATCGTCGAAAACCCTTATATGCCCCTCCTGAAAATTTTTTAGCTGCTTAAGCAGGGTGAGCTGGCTACAGGCTTAGGAATCGCAATATATTTGCGAAACCATTCACGATCGAAGCGTGAACCCAAATATAGGCAATACCGATATGGTTGTCACGAATTACGACGATGGCTGATCGGTTTCGCCTGGTGCGTCCAAGGTACTCAGGACTTCCCTTGGACTGTGGGGACGGGTCGGTTACCGAGGCACTGCAAAAAAGGTTTCGCTGTGGGAATAATCCACAGGTTTATACCCCGAACCCCCATACCTGCAGCCTTGCATAAAAGTGCAAAACGGATTTGTCCAGCGCTTCAATATATATTTTTATACCAAAATAACATTAGCTATTGAGCTAATAATGACCGTTTTAAGTATTTTTTGTCGGTTCTTGTTTTGGGTAAACGAACCAGGCACCGGTGGACGCCTGGTTTATTTGGATTTGAAAAGTGGGTTTTATCGGTTTAGGAAATACTCCGTTGCGTAAACAACAATAGCGTACATATTGCATACAGGGAAGCAGTGGCATTGTGCGGGAGTTGGAAGACATCTGCCCCCTCTGCGCTATACAACCTTGCAGGATTATGTTAACTGTAGGGGACTGTCTACTAAGAAGCCTAAAACTAAGCCAAAATCTAAGACTAAACCTAAGCCTAAATAGGTATTGAAACAAAACATTATTCAGAAATGCGTATAGCAACAATCACCAGTTAGCGATAGGGTGTCAAATAGATGGTCTGCTACAATTGCATATCTCAAAAGTGGGACAAAAGTGGAGCCAATCAAACGCGAACAATGTGCTAAATTTCGAGCGTTTCTATTCGTTGGATCAAAAGTTACATATCATTTGACCAATTAATGATAGGTGCTACACATATTTGAGAATACGGGCTAAAAAGCTCAATTTATATATGGCAATGGTCAGTTTCGACTAAATTAAAAAAATTCAAAATATGGTATATTCCTTAAAAGATTAACGTAATTGGTCGATTCCTTCAGGAGGTCAGACTACAGGCATGGTACAATGTACATTTTAGCTTAACCACAGCCACTTGAATAACAGGACATTTTAGACCCATCGTATTAGTGTTCTACACCAAAAAACATTTCGATTTGCTATAAAATGAATAACTAAAATTCTTATTCTCTCGCGATTATCGAAACGAAATTAAAAGAATTTTAGCAAAGCCCTATTCACACGTGTAAGTTTTTGCTGCGAGAAGTTGCAGCTGCGAATTGCGCGCAGAACTTGCATTTTTCATCAGCCAATAAGAACTCGGCTGCAATAAATTCAGTGAACTTGCATGGTTATTCACACATGTGAACTGAATTCCTAGCTATGATTTTTAATGAATTATTCGCAGCAGCAAGTTTATCGAACTTGATTTTGAACAAAACTTGCAAGTGCCAGTTGCAGCTGCCAGTTCTCGCAGCAAAAACTTGCACGTGTGATTAGGGCTTAAACACGTTTGACACGCATCATGCCACGCGACATTTTGCCTACTTATATTACATACGCAATTTGAATATATTTATGGCGAATAATCGTGCTTAGGCGTAGGACCAATACGGCAGCGTTTCTTTTCATTTTAGTGCTTAATTTCTAGTAAAATCAGTAAAAAATTTAAGCTGACTTTTTACAGTTTGATGCATTCAGGATTCTGTAGTTTTTTGCAGCTGCAACTAAAACGAAAAACATAAATCCCAAAAATAGCTTTGATGAAATCAAGAGTGCATGATACAAGAGTATGCAACTCTTTGTGTTCCGCATGGTACAAAATGTACCACCTGGCGTTGCGTTTTTGGCCGACCCCAACTTGTTTAGAGAGGGGGTTGCTGTCACATGCAATAACCCTAAATTAAATTATAAGCGGAGCAATTTGTTGCCGGATACGTAAAGTGTCATGGTTCGCATAGGTTGTACACCCCTCTGAATAAAGAGGGAAGGGCAAAAATTCACGCGTGCCCGGTACACTCTTTTCTGCCCAGAAAGCACTCAGTTGCATACTCTTGTTAGTATGCATCATCCACTCTTGATAAAATTGATTGAGTGGCGGATTCAGGACGTTTTTAGTGCGAAAAAATGTCCTGAAAAGCATAGAATGGTTAAAACAGTTTATACTATAGAAAAATTGAAACTTAGCAAAAATTTCAATCCGTTTGTAAATCGGGCCAAACGCACGGGTGTGTTTTGAAATTTCATTCGACGTTCAAAAATAATCACTTAGAAATTTACGAACCTTAAAACTTCGCCAATCTTTTTTTGCAATTTTGTTCAAACTACCACGCAAAATATTTTCCGTTTCTGTCGATAAAATAGCGTTTCCGCGTCTGAGGTTTAAGGTACAGCCTCAACCGCGCGTAGGTGGTCCATGTTACTTTAAGGGGCGTCCAGGTTTCTGGTGGGTCTATAAAAGAGTAGGTTTAGATTCTAGATTACATTTCTTTGCTTAGGCTTAGGAACACATTCTTGCAACGCTTAGGCTTAGGCTTAGAAACACATCCTTGCAACGCTTAGGGCTTAGGCTTAGGCTTAGGAATACGCCTTAATCTACTGTTACACCCTTTAAAGTAACTTTGACCGGACGGGGAATCCCACAAAAACCATTAACTGATTAAAAACTACGGGTACTGTGATTTGGTTCTGCAGCCAAAAATGGTTGTGTTTTCACGGTTGAAAAATAACATTTTTTTGTGCGAAAATATATTTTTTCTATTTTTTGTTTCAAAATTCGGTTTCAGGTCGCTGGTTGTTTTTGAATTTGATATTTTTAAAAATTTTATTAAAATTATACCACTGTATGATTTAGTTAAGCGTTTTTAAATTAAGGGTTGCGTTTGGCACTGTCGGGTGCCAAACACCAAAATTCCACTATTGAAATATTGGCTTTTAATATAAAAATTGTCAAATCAACATTCTGTAACACAGCCAGCACTTCCGCCGGACACAAAGAATTTAACTTTGGATCGACCATCTCAAGGTCGCACTATACTTTGGATGCCTTCCGGCGTCGTCAGTTCCCGTCTGGCTCCTTCTGTCGTCCGGCCCCGTCCGGCCCCGTCCGTCATTTGTCGTACTTACGTAACTAATTCACGTACAATGCCGCACGGCGACGGACCGCGCCGGACGTTGACGGTCAACGCCGGACGGATTACGGACGATGCCGAACGGCGCCGTACGACAATCGTATGGCCAACCCATAGCCGTTCCTTTGGGTATATCTGTCATTAAAGTTTTTGCCTAAAACCAATTCTTCCTTGTTTAATTTAGTCAAACCTAAACGATATTTTAGTTCGATTTTCAAATAACCATAAAGTCTAAGCGTTTCACAAGCTGGCGTGTGGCGTTTGTTGACCGAATTTCGGCACGCAATCGTGCCAACGTACACAATATTCAGTCTAAGAGTTTCTTACTTTGAAAAATATTTATTTTTTAGCTTTAGACAAACCAGAAAACAGTTGTTTGTTTAAGTAATTTTTGAGGAGACAGACACGACTTCGAAGTGAATGGATTGTCGCCTAAAATGTCTTCAGGCTGACGGCGAAGACCATTAGTTCTGGTACAGTTCAAACTACGTTTATCGCTTAGGCTTAGACGTGAGTTTAGGTTTTAGCTTAGGCTTAGGCTTTAGATAAGTTTTAAGTGTAAGCCTAAGCTCAAGCCTTACGGTTACGCTATACTTTACTGTGTCGAATGCCGCTGTGGCCCGCCTCACGCCGCTATGAGTTCCTAACCAAAATCCAGCCGGCAGCCGCGTTGTGAGTATAGCAGAACCCTAAGTCAAAGCTTAAACGGGGTCAAATATGTACAAGAGCATGCTTATAGTCGACGCTGTGGTCTTTCCTCAAACTTGAACTTAACTCACAGATAAGCCGACTTGAACTATTAATTTCAAATTATAACACGCAGCTTATGTTGTTGGCATCTAAATACGAATTAGAAACATTACGTTTACAGATTTATAAGCTAGGACCGCATTGTCAAATGTGTGTAGCACATATCACCAACTGGTAATCGATAGGTCTTGTAACTTTCGAACCAGTGAATGCTGAACCTCAAAATTAAGCTCACATAGTCTTAAGCAGTTAACACAGAAAGAGAACTAATGTCGTAGGGATTACGTGGTATTAGTTGCATATCAGTGCTGTTGCAGATCGGGGTTGGAATTTTTCAATTTCAATTCTGAATCTACTCTTAAGAAACCATCAAAAAGTGTCTTAGAATTTGAAAAAATCAAACTTTTTACGTATTTAAACAATAATCCTTTCACTCATACAGTATACTATGAGCAACTAAATACAATAATGTACGAGCAATACACACACTGTGAGCTGTGTTTAAATTTTATAACATATATGCGCAGTGCAAAATCTCCACAAGACGTAAGAGCCTATTCGGGCTCGAGCGTCAAGCTCCTAAAGCTCAGTAGTCATCGTAAACGCGTCCCCTCCCGTGAGACTGGGGATCGAATCTTACCTTAAAATTACATTTCATATAAAATTGAAAATATTCATGTGAGAAAGGCTTAATATAGAATGATAAGGGGAGGTCATGAGAAGTGCATATGTTCAAAAATTTTAAAATCCAATTTAAACAAATAGTTAAGTTTTATGCATATATATTATCGGGCAATGACATAAGAAACACGCCAGAGATTCGCTTGATACTAAAAGTGATTTCTATGAGTCTATAATTTCAATTTTTCGAACGCGGACTGAAGTATTTACTTAACTTAAGTACGCTTTCAGAAAAGATAAATTTAATTGTTTAACATATGCCAAAGTATGACTTACTTAATTAAGGCTTCACAAACCCAGTCATTATCTGCACATGAACCCATGTTACCTTTAAGGCCGTCCCGGTTTGTGGTGGGTCTGTAAAAAAGTAGGCTTACATTTTAGACTACATTTCTGCTTAGGTTTAGGCTTAGTGTTAGCCTTAGGAATACGCTTTCGCAACGCTTAGGCTTTGGCTCAGGCTTCGAAATACGTTTAATCTACTGTTTTTCGGCCCTAAAAGTAACATTGGCTTTCACATGAACGAATCGCTCGACCTACTACGGACCCATAAAAATACGAATCTTTTCTAGTATTAACGTGTGATGCTTATGGATTATGCCAGGATTTCAAATGCGATTAGGTGAAAAATTTTGAAATTTGCAAGCAAGCGCATCAAGCAACAACATCATTTTTCAACCTCTCGACAAAGTAGGATTTAGTTCCAAAGTCCCTAAACGGGCCCAATATGTACCATCGTTAATTTCAATAACGCAAAATACCCTATTCGCTTTAGTTTCATAGCTACCTATAAAACAAGCTAAATTTCGCCAAACAAGCGTACAAAAACCCCGTTTTAAGCTAAACTTTTATTCATAAGACAACAGGCATAACCTTATAGAATTTGTGTGAGTGGCCTAAAAATGACGGTTCATGTAAGCATCAGGGGCGGAACGTTTTTTCTGTGGGACTGCAATAGAGCAAGATAACGTGTAATTTTTTGCTAAGGCTTATGCTTAAGATTAGGTACAAGCTAATTCTTACATTTTGTCGGAGGATTACGCTTATACTACTGTTACGGCCCTGTTCTATAGATTGGTCAAAATGACAAGGAACCGAAAAGCATATCTTTCTCTTGTATAGGCAGTTTCGTAGTCTTTCTTCGGCATGCAAACTAGCAAACTTGTGGCTTTGTTTTTCCGCGAATGATTTTAATTTAGTTGAAATCAGAGGATAACTTTTTTCTAAATATGAGGCTTGTGTCTCCGCCGCTAGAAGCATTGTTTAATATTTATAACAAATATACGGCATTGAAACGTACACTGCAAAAAAAGGTGAGTCAAATTGACTCTCTCCGAAAAAGGCGCTACGGGACTACACAAACGGAGTCAAATTCGACTCCGCCAAAGTTAAACGTGCGAATTAGTGAGTCGAATGTGACTCACTGTCGCTTGCAACAACTGAATCAAATTCTGCACGGCAAAAAATGGTGAGTCAAATTGTCTCCTTTCGAAATAGGCTCTACGGGACTATACAAATTTAGTCAAATTTGACTGCGCCAGAGTCAAATTCGACTCACTGAGTAGCACGTTTAACTGCGGCGGAATCGAATTTGACTCATTTTCTGTAGTACCGTAAGGCCTATTTTGGAGACAATCAATTTGACTCACCATTTTTTTGCAGTGTAAACAATCGAACTGCTCCAATGAATTTTACTGCGAAATTAATATCCGGTGAAAATATAAAAAAAATTAATCATTGTAGACATCGTATTTGAAACAAATACCTACTGCTTAACCAAACCTATAATTATTTAGCTCCAGGTAAAGCGAAGACTGTGAGTTGCTGCGGGCGATTATTTTGATTTTGTACTGAAATTAAGTAGTATTGTTATGGAATGAAAGGATGCCAAAATGAAACAGAAATCTTTTTAAATTTCAACGTCGTATATATATATGTATATATATTGAATGTATATATGAATGTATATAAATATATAAATATATACATATATATAAATATATATAGATATATATAAATACACAACGAAGCTTTTTAAAATTAATTGGTGCAATCACGTGTCCGGTTCTTCCTTCTTCAACACAGTAACAGCTTTAAAGTCAAAAATCATAATTGTAACTTTCCTAAAATGCTTTTAGAATGATTTTTGGCTATTTTCTAACGCCGGATATGCACTTTAGGTTAGAGTTTTTTGTTGAAATATTTTCTTCCATTTTACCTCAAATAAGCATCGAGTTTCCGGTTCGCGTATCGCGGCTATCACCAGTTAGTAATAGGTTTTGTAATGTTTAAACCGTCCAATAGAAAAACGTTTCCGAATTCGACACAGATTCCGCGTTCAATCTGGTTTAGGTTTGAGCTAATTTTAAGATCCACAGCGCTTGCATTTTGCTTGTTTGAAAACCAATTACTAACTGGTGATAGATGCTACATACAGTAGAGGATACAGCGCACAAAATGTGTTTAGGACTACAATGCCGATGGCCCATGTTAGCGTCCAGGTATCTGGTGAGTCCATAAAAGAGTAGGTTTAGATCCTAGATTACATTTTTTGCTTAGGCTTACGTTTAGGCTTAGACTTAGACTTGGGAACACATTTTGCAGCGCTTAGGCTTAGGCTTAGGTTTAAGTTTAAGTTTAGCTTTTAGGCTTAGGCTTAGGAACACATTTTTACAACGCTTAGGCTTAGGCGTAGGCTTAGGAACACATTTTTGCAACGATTAGGCTTAGCTTAGGCTTAGGAATACGCTTAATCTACGGTTGCGTCCCTTAAACTAACACTGACCATGCCGACCCATGGTCCTAAACTGTAAAGTGAAACCCTTAACACAGGTACTCCTAACTTAAAAGATGGCATTATCCAGCTGAGCTGGGAATAATACAAACCTAAAATATAACAAAATAGTATTTTAAGGATTACGATGGACCTACACAGCTTCGGAACCGTATCCTACCCTATTCGCCTGTATTCATCACAAACCTAAACCCGATCACATGAATCGACTCAACCGGATTTTGTTGATTTGTGAACCAAAAATGTCTCATTAGTTACGTTAGACCGAACCGAATATTGTTAATTCAGGCTCTTTTCAGGCAAAGCTTGAGACAGACGCTGCTGTTGCAGAAAAACTGATTATAAAGCAATGACGAATCTTTTATTGAATAATATACGGATGACGTGATGCTAAGGAACTATATGAACAAATCACGTACCAGGAATACCGTTAACTAGGGGGGGGGGGTGATATTTTGAACTGAGCCCCCCCTTCTGCATTGAAAAGTGGTTGGTCGTGTTTTGAGTTACGCTAAATTCACGTCACGTTCTCTTTAGACCGGGATCGTAACCAGAGAAGGCCAGACGCTCTGTCTACCTCAACCGATTTTGATGACCCTAGAAAAGTTTTAACCTTGCTTGTAAGTCATCGAAAATCCTTGTATGCCTTTCGTGAAAACCGTTTCGCCTCTCCTAGCAAGATGAGCTGGCTACGAGCTTGAATTTGACCCCCATCTGTAACTAGTTGGAACACCAACGGTTACTGCAGCGTACGGGTTATACTTGCGTTTAAACCAAAACATTCGGGTCAATAACTCTACGTCTACAAGCGTAAAAATTAGTCTAAAGCTTAAGCTTACTCTATTGATGTCTTGCGAGCAAACGCTACGGCGCTAAAAGTAACATTACAACTAATACAAATATTCTTAAGCTATTTCTTCGCCACTCAGTGCAAAATGAATGAAAATAATAGCAAAACGTTTACATGCCGGTCCACAAAAGCCTCGTGTGCTTCGACTACAGGTTTCCTTTGACTATTGCGAGTGAATATTAGATTACCCTGTACCGGTTTGTTTAAAAAAACCTTATTTTTCAAAAAAATATAAAATTTCATGCAGTTTGTTCAATTTGGCCGGCCGTCGACTACCGATTCGACGTGCCACTTTGCATGTGGAACGAAACCAAAAAATATCCAGCATTCGGTGACAGATCCCGGGGCAGTTTGGAGGGATTGACCCAACACCTCGATGGTGTGAAAATGGTGCGATGAAAATAATTTATTTGAAGCTCACAGTGTGTTTTCTTAGCTAAATACTGTGAAAAATATGGCGAGATACGAATACGAATTGCAAAAATTTTTGTTCTTTCGGCACTATTGGCTAGTTTATAAATATAGAATAAATTGGCTAAAAATGCTTCTGAAAACTGTAAAGTTTCGAAACATAAATTATCATTTCCGAATGCAATATCATGGATTCGGTACTGCTGGTATGGTTAACAGCCGGGGTCAACGAAACTCGCCGGAGCCGGAGCTGGAGCCAGGGGTGAGAAATTGCCGTAAGCTTCGGCAAAAATTCTACAGGAGCATGGAGCCGGAGGGCGATTTTGTGCAAACAATTAAAAATATATAAAATACATTAAAAGCAATCGTAAACACAACTTGTGTAATTTTCAACTTCAAAAATTCAAATTTTACATTAATTCCTAAAACAACAAATTTGATGAATTGGATTTTTTACGAAATAGTTTATCTGAAAGCTATTTCTGTCGGTATATGTGCACGTAAGTGTATGTAAAGCAAATGTTGCCATGCCTATGCACATATACCGGTATAAGAAGTTGTTGCAATGACCGCGTGGTGTAGTGGTAGCATGCTTGGCTCAAGCGCAAGAGGACCGAGGTTCGATTCCCGGCGTGGTCATTAACTTTGGGCAGAACTTCAAACAGGGGTCGTGCAGACCGTGTAGTACCAACAATTTGTACAATTCGCATACAGCTTCATTATTTTTGATTATACGAACTTTAGACAAGGTTACACAGAGTGATTTGGGTTGTTACTACCTATTTTTGTGGTTATATTTTTATGTAAACCAAACACAGAAATAAAAACTAATTCTCAACGACAGACAAATTGGTTTACTGTGTCATATATACTGCAAAAAATAGTGAGTCAAATTGACTATCTCCGAAATAGGCTTTCCGGCATTACACCGGTCAAATTCGATTCCGCCAGAGTCAAATTCGACTCATTATATATATTTATATATATACATATATATCTATAATTTTGGTGTTACAAATATTGCAACCACTTTTTAGACCAAACTTTGATAAAAACATGAAAATTACAGCTTACCTTTTCGGCAATCGACTGTTTATGTTCGCGTTCGGCTTGTTCCCACGCGGATTTCCGCGCTTGAATCGGTCCACTTCGGCCGGATGGCTGACCCGCCGATGAGACGTGGGAAAATTTTAACTCCAGTTTGCCGTGACTGGAAGCGTGGGAAAATTTTGATTCAAGTCTATCGTGACTGACGCCGTCTCCATACTCAGAAGTGGCCAGCTCAGTTTCAGCGGTGGCTGACGTTTGGGGTTGTAATGATGGCTCAGATGGGAGGCCTAAATGGACTTTGAAGAATTGTCGTGGGCCAGAGCTGGTTTCTGTGGCAGGTTCAGGAGATTTTCGTGATTTTGAACCGCGAAGCGACGAACGCTTTGATTGGAGCAATTTGGAAACCATTATTTGAAATTTAATAATAATAATAATAATAATAATATTAACAACAATAATAATAATAATTAAAATATGTGTTTATGATTGATTTACAGAAATATATTACATATTCTATCGCATACATATAAGTATAAAAATCGCCTGTGCCAAATGATTTGTCAAACGCACATTTTGTCACCTTTTAACTAATACTTCGCAAGTATTTTCGGGGGTTCGGAACCACTTCCCCTTCAGGTTCACACGGTTATAAACCAGAACAGGTCATATTACTTTGAGTAACATGCCATAGTACCACGGGTCTGTAATAGAGTAAGTTTAAGCTTTAGACTATTTGTTGTTTAGGTTTAGGCTTAGGAATATGCTTACACTACTGTTACTCTCCTAAAATTTTGGCCAGCGGTGTCATTTTATAACATTAAAAGCGTATTTTAAGCCTCAATTTTAAACCATCATTATTGCGGTAGGCACAATCTACTGGGTTTCTATGCACCAGATCTAAAACCCGAAGTACTCATAAGAATTCAATGCGACTGAGAAGTCTGATTTTGCCAAATATCACGAATTAATTTTATAAAACCGTAGCGACAGCGCTGAAATTGTGCTGGTTCATTCTGAATCAAAATATCCGTCATA
This sequence comes from Enoplolaimus lenunculus, assembly GCA_030248215.1. Taxonomy (NCBI): domain Eukaryota; kingdom Metazoa; phylum Nematoda; class Enoplea; order Enoplida; family Thoracostomopsidae; genus Enoplolaimus; species Enoplolaimus lenunculus. The sequence goes on from JASANG010001789.1 coordinate 178,449, forward strand.
CGATTTCAAGTCTTCCCCACGTAAATATTTTATGTCTTCTTAAATCTGATTCTAGGATTGGAGATACTCAGTTTCTCGACTGGTAGGCAGTTTACTATTACCACTCAGCTATAGAAGTTTGACACTTGAACTCGAGGGTAAGTTTGACTCTTGAACTCGAGGGTAAGTTTGACTGTTGAACTCAAGGGTAAGTTTGACTCTTGAACTCAAGGGTAAGTCTGACTCTTGAACTCGAGGGAATGTTTGACTCTTGAACTCAAGGGTAAGTTTGACTCTTGAACTCGAGGGAATGTTTGACTCTTGAACTCAAGGGTAAGTTTGACTCTTGAACTCAAGGGTAAGTTTGACTCTTGAACTCGAGGGTAAGTTTGACTCTTGAACTCGAGGGTAAGTTTGACTCTTTGAACGCGAGGGTAAGTTTGACTCTTGAACTCGAGGGTAAGTTTGACTCTTGAACTCCAGGGTAAATTTGACTCCTGAACTCAAGGGTAAGTTTGACTCTTGAACTCAAGGGTAAATTTGACTGTTGAACTCAAGGGTGTTCTGTAGAAGTAATAGTCGTTATTCAAGCTTGTTGACGGTCAAACTTCGTAGGTAAATTAAGTATAGAAATGCTAACGTACGTTGCAATGTGTGATATTCATGGTTCATAATATATTTCACCAATAGGAATTCAGTATAAAAAGGTTATTCGAAAACCTGTAAAAGTGTCAGTTTTGTCCCAGGTATAGGTTTAGGGGCAGATATAACGAATATTCCTTAATTCATGCGACCTTCAGCCAATGGATAGCCATTGCAAGGATTAGCAAAATACAGAGGATTTTACGGAAGAGCGAGATCAAGCCAAGGTCTGTGTTTAATAATCCCTGACGATTGCTATGGATCATTTGGTTCATGGCTAAAAGTTTTGTGCATTCCGTACGCAATTTGACCTAATTTTATGAAATTTATAATACAATTTGTATCCTTTGATGTCATCAGTAATAACACGGCCGCAGCATCCACCCCCCCCCATTACCTCATTTGGATGTCCCCACGCCTAAAGGGGCCAAACAACCTAACCGGTTGAAATAAGCATTTAAGTTTTAAAATGCGTCTGGCTTCTCGGTCGCTTCGCTCGCGAGTTTGGGGGTCCCACACCGTGGAATTTGGAGGGAGCTCTCACCCCTGCCTGCTCGCAGGCACTGAGTAATAAATTTGGCTTTTATTGTAATTTACATAGATTTATCACGACTGTTTTAGAACTATTCAAATGTAACAGTGATCAGTGAAATAGTTTGCTCTTATGGATAATCAAGCGCTTTAACGCAACCGAACTCTAAGGCAGCTTTGAAAATATGCCCCCATGGGAAAATTTTGATATAAAAATATGCCACCCTCAGACAAATTTTCATATAAAAATATGCCACCCTCAGACAAATTTTCATATAAAAATATGCCACCCTCGGGCAAATTTTCATATAATAATATGCCACCCTCGGGCAAATTTTCATATAAAAATATGCCACCCTCAGACAAATTTTCATATAAAAATATGCCACCCTCGGGCAAATTTTCATATAAAAATATGCCACCCTCGGGCAAATTTTCATATAAAAATATGCTCCCGGGCAAATTTTAATATACAATATGCCCCCCCGGGCAAATTTTCATATAAAAATATGCCCCCTCGGGCAAATTTTCATATAAAAATATGCCACCCTCGGGCAAATTTTCATATAAAAATATGCCACCCTCGGGCAAATTTTCATATAAAAATATGCCACCCTCGGGCAAATTTTGATATAAAAATATGCCACCCTCAGACAAAATTTCATATAAAAATATGCCACCCTCGGGCAAATTTTCATATAAAAATATGCCACCCTCGGGCAAATTTTCATATAAAAATATGCCACCCTCAGACAAATTTTCATATAAAAATATGCCACCCTCGGGCAAATTTTCATATAAAAATATGCTCCCGGGCAAATTTTAATATACAATATGCCCCCCGGGCAAATTTTCATATAAAAATATGCCCTCTCGGGCAAATTTTCATATAAAAATATGCCACCCTCGGGCAAATTTTCATATAAATATATGCCACCCTCGGGCAAATTTTCATATAAAAATATGCCACCCTCGGGCAAATTTTGATATAAAAATATGCCACCCTCAGACAAATTTTCATATAAAAATATGCCACCCTCGGGCAAATTTTCATATAAAAATATGCCACCCTCGGGCAAATTTTCATATAAAAATATGCCACCCTCTGACAAATTTTCATATAAATATATTCCACACTCTGGCAAATTTTCATATAAAAATATGCCACCCTCGGGCAAATTTTCATATAAAAATATGCTCCCGGGCAAATTTTAATATACAATATGCCCCCCGGGCAAATTATCATATAAAAATATGCCACCCTCGGGCAAATTTTCATATAAAAATATGCCACCCTCGGGCAAATTTTCAAATAAAAATATGCCACCCTCAGACAAATTTTCATATAAAAATATGCCACCCTCGGGCAAATTTTGATATAAAAATAACCTCCAAAATTTATATAAAAATATGCTCCTCGGGTCAAATTTTCTCTCTCGGGCAATTTTCATATACAATATGCCCCCCGGGCAAATTTTCATATAAAAATATGCCCCCTCGGGCAAATTTTCATATAAAAATATGCTCCCGGGCAAATTTTAATATACAATATGCCCCCCGGGCAAATTTTCATATAAAAATATGCCCCCTCGGGCAAATTTTCATATAAAAATATGCCACCCACGGGCAAATTTTCATATAAATATATGCCACCCTCGGGCAAATTTTCATATAAAAATATGCCACCCTCGGGCAAATTTTGATATAAAAATATGCCACCCTCAGACAAATTTTCATATAAAAATATGCCACCCTCGGGCAAATTTTCATATAAAAATATGCCACCCTCGGGCAAATTTTCATATAAAAATATGCCACCCTCAGACAAATTTTCATATAAGAATATGCCACCCTCGGGCAAATTTTCATATAAAAATATGCCACCCTCGGGCAAATTTTCATATAAAAATATGCTCCCGGGCAAATTTTAATATACAATATGCCCCCCGGGCAAATTATCATATAAAAATATGCCACCCTCGGGCAAATTTTCATATAAAAATATGCCACCCTCGGGCAAATTTTCATATAAAAATATGCCACCCTCAGACAAATTTTCATATAAAAATATGCCACCCTCGGGCAAATTTTCAAATAAAAATATGCTCCCGGGCAAATTTTAATATACAATATGCCCCCCGGGCAAATTTTCATATAAAAATATGCCCCCTCGGGCAAATTTTCATATAAAAATATGCCACCCTCGGGCAAATTTTCATATAAAAATATGCCACCCTCGGGCAAATTTTCATATAAAAATATGCCACCCTCGGGCAAATTTTGATATAAAAATATGCCACCCTCAGACAAATTTTCATATAAAAATATGCCACCCTCGGGCAAATTTTCATATAAAAATATGCCACCCTCGGGCAAATTTTCATATAAAAATATGCCACCCTCAGACAAATTTTCATATAAAAATATGCCACCCTCGGGCAAATTTTCATATAAAAATATGCTCCCGGGCAAATTTTAATATACAATATGCCCCCCGGGCAAATTTTCATATAAAAATATGCCCCCTCGGGCAAATTTTGATATAAAAATGTCGGACAAATTTCTAAATAAATCTATGCCCCCCTGGCAAATTTTCAAATAAAAATGGTAATTGACGTTCGTGTATGAATTAGTAATTTTGGACTCTATTAATTTACGGACTCTCAATAAGGAAATAGCCTCCTCCTATTGATTCATACTCAAAAAATAGGGACTCCGGCCTGTTTAATTCGGATCCCTACAATATGCCTTTCAGCTAACTGTTACATTAACCAGTTAGGACATTAAATCCTCAAATCTAATTGACAATAACCGTGAGTAGAGGCGTAGTCACAATTTAAGTTAGCGAGTGGTACTAACAACTTCACATAAAATTTTCCTAACCTCCGAAATCCAGAAGGTTACTGTAAAAAGTGCTGTTCCTTGTGTCTTCAACCGGTTCGGAACCGGATCTCTTAGTACCCTTGTGCACGCCCCAGGGAGAACTTAAACGCCCACCCTAAGAAAATAAATATACATGGCTCAGGTTACAGAAACCAGTGTTTTTTTAAACCAGTCGCCATGTGCGACATAGTAAATTTAAGTTCTGGTTAAAAATTTTAAATTGAAAACTAAATTTAAAAACAAACCAGTCACCTGGTTACCTTTCGATCAATATAGCTTATTAGCTTTAACAAAAACCCCTTTGTCAGATTATCAAACCGGTTGCCAGATCACCTTACCAGGGGGGACTAAAAAATTTTCAGGACAGGCATACAAAGGTTTTCGTTGACTTGAAGGTTGATAAGTTTCTAGGGGGCGAAAATATTCCAGGAGGGTTGTGCCCCCTAGTACCGCTTGGCTAAGGGCTCGTGTAAAACAGAGCCACACAGCTCACGACTTGCAGTATCGACGGATAACAAGGGGTAAGGGGTCGAAGAAAACAATTTGCTTCAAAAAATTTGTGGGCGAACTTTTTCAGCCAGATGAGGGTGACTACTTTCCCAGTGGGGTACCTTAAGCCTTTTACTCCAGTCAATTGAGAACGCTATTGTAGGTTTCTGACAACACAGAAATAACTACTTTGCCACAGGATAACAATTTTTCGGTCTCAAAAGATGGCCAAAAATTGCGAAAATAGAATCATTGAATGTTACCATAAATTTTACCGACCTTGGCAAAATTTTCACACTGGAACCCGCAATGGCGGATCCATGGGGAGGGCCACCCCGGCCGTGGCCCCCCAACAGCATCTCGACATTTGTGTGTTAGTCAAAAGTAAGTTTATTGCCTGTGAAATTTTGGCCCCCCATTTTGAGATCCTGGATCCGCCACTGCCCAAAGGGATTCTTACTTGCCCTGGTAAGTCAGTGTCTTGGGTATTAGCAAACGATGGGTAAACGGAGACCCTCGGTGTATTACCCCCTCTTATTCGGGTTACTACAGTATTTAGATAACATGTCGCTCAGTGGTAATGTATACTTTAAGGAAAACTAAATCTGGCAAAATGCCATTGTTCTCGTTTCTACATTAGCTAATGCCAAAGGTACCGTGGCATTAGCCCCAACTCAACTACGGGCCCGTGTTCTAAAATGTGTGTAGCATCTATTACCAGTTAAAGATATTTCATGTAACTTTTGAATCAGCAAATGATGAGCAAACAGCAAACTTTACATATTTGATTTGTCTCTACTTCGGTACCAATTTTGAAATCTACAATTACCAAAGTTCGTCAGTTTGAATACCATTCGCTAACTGGGGATAGGTGCTATACGTACGAATTTTGACCATATGGGTCTAAACCTTAGCTAAATTATAAAAAATGCTCCCGCAAGATCGGGTTAAGGGCACTGTTCTAATGTTAACCCCTTCTCACATTGAGTGGCCTATAGGCAACTAAGCGCAGTGTATATACGTTAAGTAATGTATATCGTACCGTGTTTAACAATTGCAACACGTATACATAGTACTAAATCACCACAAGACGTGAGAGCCCCCTCGGGCTCGAGCGTCGAGCTCCTATAGCTGAGTGGTGATGGTATACGCCTCCCACTCCAGTTACCGGAGTTCGAATCCTAGCATAAAAGTAGGTCTCAGGGGAAATAGAAAATATTCATGTGAGAAACGGTTAAATCATCGAGCAATAGTTTATGCCATTTGAAGCTAAACGCAGTTAATGGCGCCACATTTGAGAATAAAATCTTAGCTTTCAAAACTGATTTTATGCTACTAATCTCATGAATGGGGTGACCCTGGCAAGAATTATTCGTCTTAAGAGTTCTAAAACAAAAAAGCTTAATTTTTGCATAATCTCAAAGTCAAAAACACAGCAAAAATGGACTATTTTGTCATTTTGTCAAATTTTTTCAAACTGTTTTTACAAAATACATTAGTTCTAGCAAGTATCACATGGATTTTAGCTTAGAAAACAACCACTCAGGACCAGAGCAGCCACTCTCGATACCCCCATGTAGGGGGCCCCACCCCTATATGGGCCCCCCACCGTAACCGGTTGAAACAAATACCGCCGAAGTTTTAAAATGCGTATGGCTTCTCGCTCGCGAGTTTGGGCCTCCATCCTGAAGTTTGGGGGGAGCCCCCGCAAAATCTGTAGTCAGCTAACTTTGCTTGGGGGTAAAAAATTTTCAGGAGGGGCATTTAAACGTTTCAATGACTTACAAGCAAGGTTAAAAATCTTCTAGGATTGTCAAAGTTTTTCCAGGGGGGGCTGATTCCCCGTGGCCCTCTTTTGGCTACGGGCCCGGCCCCCACTCCAGTCTGCTCCAGCACTGAAAACCACTATAACGCTTAATATATATCGTCAACTAAGCTAAGATGACGATATTAATGAAAATTATGTATGTATATATAAATAAGAGCATGAGCTTGTAGCCAGAACCGAACCATGGGAGAGGGGGGTTGAGCTCTCTGGAAAAATTTCGACCCCCCTAGAAAAATTGTAATATCGCTTGTAAAGTCGGCAGAAACCTTTGTGTGTCCCCCTACTGAAAATTTTTTACCCATCCTAAAAATTAGCATTTTCTAGCAAGGTGAGCTGGCTGGGCCAAAAAGGCAGCAAGCTCCAAATCAACGTTCACACCCGATCTCTTGGTCTATAATTAATTTTGCAGCGTCGACAAAATTCTACGTTTCGAAAATTGTGCCTGTCCCCTAGGTATAAAAATCTTCTTGCCCCGTCTGGCCAATGTAAAAACCAGGGGCGGAACAGTATTATAAGCATATTCCTAAGCCTAAGCCTAAGCCTAAGCGTAAGAATGAGCATATTCCTAAGCCTAAGCGTAAGCCTAAGCCTAAGCCTAAGCTTTAGCCTTAGCATAAGAATGAACATATTTCTAAGCCCAACAAAAAAAATTAGTCTAAAGCTTAAGCTTATTCTATTGCAGTCCCGCAGAAAAACCTTTCCGCCCCTGTTCTTTACATGGGCCTCCCGTCTAAACGCGTTTGTTGCTATCTTAGAACGCACAGAAATTGCAACGGATGAATATAAACTGTGACAAAAAACAGCTAAAATATTGGGTTATGGTGTGGATCTGGCAAATTGGTACAAAAATTCCATAAAGGCCATGATGAACGTACCGGTTCAATATTATTAATTCGAACTTAAAACCTGATATCCATCTAATCTCCAAACGTCATATACACTCCACATCAGAACAGTAGCCAGCTTACCTCGGTTTTGAGGTCTAAAGCTTTTTAGAAGGAGTATACAAAGGTTTTCAGCGACTTGCAAGCTACAATTGAAACATTTCTAGAGTGGGCAAAAATTTAGTAGGGGGCTGAGCCCCGTGTCCCGTACCTCCCTGGCTACAGGACCGCCCGACCCGAAAAAAGTTTCTGAAGAAGATTATGTTAAAATCGGTGTTTCTTCGAAAGAACTAAAAATTTCTATCTTGATTTCATATTCTCCAGGCGTGCAGGCTTTTATATTAATTAAAATTGTTTACTTTCAAGCTGATTTGTAAAGTTTATAGCGTAAAATACAAACTAATATTAACTTTACTTCCGTCTGCGCTGTAAATACCAGTGAGTTGATTTTAACACAGAAACAATGAGTTGAAATCGCTACACAAGTGTGAGCAGATTTCTGAGTGAAGTCATTCTGAGTTTATAACTCCGCTCGGCATTATCTCAACTCAGAGTGAACATTAACTCGACTCAGAGCGAGTTAGTGTTCGCTGTAATTAAATCAGATATAGGCTAGATCGCTATCTTAACATATTAATTAACTCATTTTTCACTCGGTATGATCGCTCAATCAACGTGTATTTGAAGTTAATATATACTGCAGAAATGAAATTCAGGCTATAAACCTTGAACCGCACTGTAAATTCCAATGAGTCAATTATTCAACTAAGACATCGAGTTAAGTATTTCTGGGTTAACACAAAACAATAAGTCACTCATGTTGAGTTGATTCTGAGCAAGCTGATTTCAACTCATCATGAGTTGAATCAAGTTAGAATCTCTGAGTTCTCATAGTAGTCCTAACTCCACGTTGAGTTGATTCAAGCCTTTCGAGTTGAAATCAATTACTATAGTTCACTAAATTTCACAACAGATGTTAATAACTTGAGTTAAGTGCCGCATAAATATGTGAACACTGGTCAGTCTTCAGCTTACCGAGGTAAAGAAAGTTTTGGTTGGATATGGTCGTATTTTTTAGCAATCGCTGAAAATTCCAGCGAGTTGATTTGAACTCAGAATGAGTTGAATCCACTCAGGAGTCGTCGGAGCTCTGAATTCGATCTTTCAGAACTCAGAATTCTGAATTGATTGAACTCATCCTGAGTTAGTTAATCAAATGAGCTGAGTTTATATCAGCACAGAGCGAGTTAATATTTAGTGTTAACTCAAAAATAATGACAAATAACTAATTTTCTGTCTGAGTTCAATCATCAACTCATTTGAATTTACAGGGTAAAACGCGATTTCAAAATTTTCACGCGATCGAAATGTCCTTAGGACCAAAAAAGGCTTGCGGACCCATTCAAACTCGGGAACCGATGTAGAAATATTCCATTTAGTCGAATGACCCGGCATATAGTATAATTTAATTCAAACCTAAACCTAGTGCTAGTATTTAGATATACTATACATTATACAATGTTTCTGCTACAGCTTATGAGTCTCAGTCACAGCTAAAAATATCTTGTTCAAAAAATAACTGTTGCGTCAATAATACACAAGGCCAATGTTACTTTGAGCGCCGTAACAGTAGTATGAGCATATTCCTAAGCCCAGCAGTCAGCGAAAAGATCAATCTATAACTAAGCCTAAGCCTATTAAGTTTTTAAGCAAAAAATTAGTCTAAAGGTGAAGATTACTCTGTTGTTGTCTGGCTAGAAATATTTCGCCCCTCAAAGTAACATGGGTCTCTCTGACCACAGAAAGCCATACACGAATTAGCTAAAAACTGTTGTTCCTACAACCGCAAGCATTAATAACAAAACGACCGTTTGCATGAGAGTCTTCTTCTGCTAATTTAGCTGCCCTGATATCCTTTGTGTGTGTTTTGTAGGCTTTTTAGTCATTATTCTCGCCTCTGACTGCGGTATTTAGTGGCATTAAAACAGGTGGGTGAAATTAGATATTTGATAGGCGCAATCCTCAGCCTAGGAAAACTTCGTGGTATTTTTGACCAATTAATTAGTCGAATAGTTATTATACCCTGTGGATGGAAACAGTTGAGCTGTTGAACAGTTTCCCAAACATATAAGATTTATGCTTAGGTGGTCCATGTATAGAACAGGGCCGGAACAGTAGTATAAGCGTATTCCTAAGCCTAAGCCTAAGCCTAAGGATGAGCCTATTTCTAAGCGTAAGCCTAAGCCTAAGCCTAAGCGTAAGGATGAGCCTATTTCTAAGCCTAAGCCTAAGCCTAAGCCTAAGCGTAAGGATGAGCCTATTTCTAAGCGTAAGCCTAAGCCTAAGCGTAAGGATGAACCTATGTCTAAGCCTAAGCTTAAGGCTAAACCTAAGCTTATGCAAAAAATTTAGTCTAAAGTTTAAGCTGACTCTATTGCAGCCCCTCCGGAAAACGATCCGGCGGGGTTCTATACATGGGCCCAAAATGCTTAGGTTTAGGCTTATGCTTAGGCAAAGGTTTAGGTAAACGTTTTTCTAAGCCTAAACTTACCTAAGCCTGTTTGAAAAACTGGACAATAGCCAAAATTGTCACTGTAATTGTTTTAAAAATCAACTTATCCGCTCAGATTTCATGGGTCTAGAAAAAGGCAAGCAAATAAACCAATTGTCAAAGGTGATTTAAATTGCATATTTTGGCCAATGTATAGAACAATAGCGTAACAGTAGTACAAACATATTCCTAAACCTAAGAATATGCGTAAGAATGAACTTACACCTAAGTCTAAAGCGCACAATAAGCTTATACTTAAGCTTAAACCTACGCCTAACCCTAAGAGCCTAAATAAAAAATTAGTCTAAAGCTTAAGCTTATTTTATTGCAGTCCCACAGAAAAACGTTCCGCCCATAATCTTGCCATGAATTCGTATTTTTTGCAAGTTCGGTTATTTTCCAATTTCAAAATATCTCCATTGAAATTCGCTATTCGAGTTGTAGAAGCTAGAAAAGCAGTTGGCATTAATCTGAGTGTAAATTTCTGTCAGCTACAGATATTGCCAGAGCCACGCGTACTTAGGCTTAACCTATGAGCAAACCTCCTGAAACGGGATTGTACCCTACACTATAGCTTCGGCCCGTGGGAACGAGATAAACTTCCGCTTATTACTCAAACTTCCGCTTATTACTCGTTTTGCTACCCGTAAATTACATTTATTCCCCAAAAATACTTGACAAGCCTGCCTAAATTAGGTAATTCATCAAATATATTAATTAATCAAAATATATTTTGCACACATATTATATGTATTAACAAAGTATTGCGTCATATATTATAAAATACAGTTTAGCTTTATTGTTTTCGTACAAAATACCAACCTGGTCGGTATATAAATGCTGCGAATAGCGGAAGCAAAGTGGACGTAAAAGATGCCGGAACCTTTCAACTTTCCGTCTGAGTTGATTAATTTACTCATTAGAATTTACAGTGCATTAAAATAACAGGTGACATAGCTACGCATAGTTGAAAATTGAAACCTTCCTTAACCGTAACTTGGAAATAATCAGGAGTTCGACGACGGTGGGTGCAGAGAGGCACAGCAACTCCTGCTGTGATTTTCGCCGCATAGCGCAAATGGTTTTCTGCAACGTCAAACGAATTCTATGCTACGAACAATCAATTTCTGTGTTGTCAGAGACGAACACAAGCGAGGTTATATTCCGCTAAACGCTGGTCAGCATGCGATTGTTCAAAAAATGGTTGGAGTTTGAAAATTTTTGCATATTTAAGCTTCTCATAACCTCAGATAATCATTCCACGGTATAATCCGAAGTTTGAAAAAATTTTGGGATGATGCCAGATGCGTTATTTGATGATTACTGGTAGTACAAGTTTGAATCGAACGCCCGACAGTATACTTAATTGTGTTTACCTCTTCGCGCCAGTTACCAGGAGGTAAACAGGTGGTTAAAATAACGGAAACGGAACAACAGATATTCAAGTATGAACAAAATAATATGTAATTTTGCTAACAATTACGATTGAGGTATGCAAATATTGACCGGGATTTGTAAAACTTTTAAAGAAAAATAGCGGATGCATCCAATGGATTCAATACCTTGGAAGGACATTGGAATTTTTATTTCATATCGAACAATTGCATCGTATCTGAAAAATGAAAAATTTAAAATTTATACATCATTCGGAACTTATTTGGACCCAAAAACAGCGAAATTTACGGTACTTTTTATAACGCAAACGGAAACAGACATCGATTTTTCCCAAAAAGGAATATCCGCTTACAACCGGAAAATTAGGTTATACTGCGGTTCGTTTTCTGTAGCAAAACTTTGCAAAACTAAAAAGGTTTCTATTCAGTGGTTCGAAAGATACATAACGTATTACCAATCACACTGTAAATTTTAGTGAGTTGATTTTAACTCAGAACGAGCTAAATAAACTAACTTTCCGTCTGAGTTGATTAAATTTATTCATTGGAATTTACAGTGCATTAATAACAGGTGACATAGCTACGCATAGTTGAAAATGTAAATTTTGCCTGTACAGTAAATTAAAGTTCAATAATAAAAGTTAAACTTCGCAATATGTGCTATACACATTTGAGAATATAAAGCTTGTTCTCTGAGTTAATACAACTGGTAAATATGAGTTTAACTGATTAATTTGTTTCTGTCTGCCTTAAGCTATCTGATTTGCCCGATAACTTTCAATATTAATCAAATATTTAGCAAAAAAGTAATTTAACTTGAAGTAAAATTATTGTCGTAGAGATTAACCGTTATATATTGTTTAATACTCGATATCTAAAAATGGCTTCACATTTACGTATAATCTTATATTTTTCGTTAGTTTTTAAACAATTAATTACTTAGCTAATAGATGCATTTTTGAACTGAAAATAATTGATATTTTGTCGTTTACACTAGGGATAACTTAACTTTATGTCCAACGGCAAAATAGTGAATGTTGTAATGTTTGTTTTAATATTACTTATAGTATAATCCAGGGTGCAACCGGAGATAGAAAATATCGGAGCCGGAGCCTGAGCCGCAGGTCAACAAACTTTGATGAGACCGGAGCCTGAGGCGGAGGTCAAAAAAATTTGCCGGAGCTGGAGGCGAAGCGGAAGGTGAAGTGAAATTAGGTAGTTAAAATGATATTTAATTTCCCAATTTTACCAAACATCTCCAATGTGTTGTTAAATCGTTTGACTTTACGCTTATTTTTTTATGAAATCTCGGCAATTTTTCCCCAGAATTATGCAAACCTTAAAACGAAACGCGCCAAACAGATAAATGTTGTAAAACCTAGCAAAATGTAACTACCGAAATTGCCGGAACCTCCGGCGAAAACTTTACCAGAGCCGGACCCGGAGGTCGATTTTCTGCTGGATCCGGAGGCAGACCTCCGGTCGTTCCCTGCATACATATAGGCATCCAAATACGGGGTTATATTCTCAAATGGCTATTGAGACTATCGCTCCCCCTAGACTTATATTCTGAAGTGATCAATTCGACGAGCAGTTTTTTGCTAAACATTGCAAAATAGTTGCAATATTATACAACAGACAATTTATTGCCCATATTCTCAAATGTGTATAGCACCTATCACCAGTTGATGATTGGTTTTGGAAAGATCAAACCGATGGATGTTAAAGGTTCGAAATTCAGCACATTTTCGCATATGAGTCGATCCTACTTCTGTGCCAATTTTGAGATCCACAATTGCAGTAGTGTGTCAGTTTTAAAAATACATCGCCCAATAGTAAGCAACAAACAACGATAACATTTATCAGCCTTTTAGCTTCCGCTTTCAAAAATTATCCTTCCACTGCGAAATCTTAAACTAAACTTGAACCAGCTGTAGAACCTCTGTCAGATTGGAAAAGTAACCCTGATTATTACCAACTGGTGATATTAACACGATACACAGATTTGGGAATACGGACACTATTCTTAAACAGCAAAATATCAATTAAAAATTGGCAAAAAACAAATAAAGCTCAGAAACCAAACAAAATTACAAATTTCAATTCCTTAAAGCAAAGGCTTTGCAATTAAACCTGTGTAAAAACGAAATATCGATATATATATACATACATATATACACATATACATACATACATACATATATATACATACATATATATAATATATATATGTATATATACTTTGCTATCATGATACCATGAAGGCCCTGCACCGAATCCTTTTAAATCAGTCTCATTAATCATTTCGGCTGTATGCTATTTGACTAGACACAGGTAGTTTTTAGACAATTTAGCTTAGAATTGGCTTTACAATTGAAGTCTAAAGCTTGTTTTACTCGAGATATTACTGTAAAAGGGGTAAGCGATGTTTAATTACGGAACAAAGGCTTTTGAAGGAAACGTAAGCGAAATGCAAACGCAATTTTAAGTGAAAAATTGACGTTTTCATTATCCAAATGCTGGGCGCAACTAAAAGTAAATGGCGTATGAAACGCTCACAATGGCTGGGTTTCCGAAACCCTACTTAAGTACGACGTAGTAACGTAAGTACTGGCTGAGTAATTGCTTAACTGTTCTGTCGTTTTAATAGTGTAAGTACTTAAGTTAAGTAAATACTTAAGTCGCTGACTAAATTTGATATATTACAAATTAACCGGTCCGGCATACTAACGTTAGTCCAATTGAAATTATAGACTCATAACTCGTTAATATAAAGCAAACCTATGATTAATTCCTTGTCCTGGCAATGGTCGATATTTGATGTTTCTTTGGTTGTGCTTGAAAATTTAAGTACTTAAGTTGGCGAGGTAAGTAATTACTTAAGCATAACTTAAATACAATTTCAGAAACCCAGCCAATGTGTCGTTTTTGCTACAAACCGATTTATTTTTTCGATGAAATAAGACAAACTTCCAACAACGTTTTCTCTATTTATTACGTTAAACTTCGACGTGGTCTCTGAGAAACCAGAACACAGAGCGAACGAAAAGCCTTTGGTATCACTCGCTTGACTGGATTTGACCGAAAATCGTTGAATTTTAGTATTTTTTATGTTGCGGCTCCTAAAACCTACCCGTATGATTGAACGCCCACATTTTAAAATGAAACCTATTTCGTGCCAGTTTAACGGCAGACCCAAAAATTTCTGATGCAGGCCTGGCAAAAATTATGAAACACAATTTTTACTGTTTACTGTTTTTGTGCCAATTTTCTGATGAGAAGAAATTGTAAGGTAGGGGACTTTACCATTTTATGACAAAAATTTTCTGACGGGGAGGGGGGCGTACGCTCCACCCCGCGCCCCCTCTGGATCCGCTAGCGGCACCAGCATAAACCATTACGGGTTCTAAGTAGATTTCAGTTTTTTTGCAAGGCCAAATGAGCCAGATGAGCCTAATCAGGCGATCTATGTTAAGCCACCGTCGCCTACGCCTCTATCAGGGATCAAAGCTATGATTTCGTATTAAGGCGTAGCATTAAAATGGCGTTGGTACTGTTTAGTAGGCTGAGGATTGTGCGCCCATCAAATATCTAATTTCACCCACCTGTTAATGCCGCTAAATACCGCTGTCAGAGGCGAGAATAATGACTAAAAAGCCTACAAAACACACACAAAGGATATCAGGGCAGCTAAATTAGTAGAAGAAGACTCTCATGCAAACGGTCGTTTTGTTATTAATGCTTGCGGTTGTAGGAACAACAGTTTTTAGCTAATTCGTGTATGGCTTTCTGTGGTCAGACAGACCCATGTTACTGTGAGGGGCGAAATATTTCTAGCCAGACAACAACAGAGTAATCTTCACCTTTAGACTAATTTTTTGCTTAAAAACTTAATAGGCTTAGGCTTAGTTATAGATTGATCTTTTCGCTGACTGCTGGGCTTAGGAATATGCTCATACTACTGTTACGGCGCTCAAAGTAACATTAGCCTTGTGTATTATTGACGCAACAGGTTTGTTCTGGCCATAACAGCTTTTTAGCTAATTGGTGTGAACGTTTCATAGTTGTATAAGACAGGCAATTGAAGCCGTTTTGGGATAATAGCGGTTTTTAAAGGATTCAAGTCGCTTATAATTTTGGCCGAAACAAGGTTGTATATTCATATTCTTAGGGTTGCGCTATACTCGTCGAACGACGCCGGATGCCGCCGTTCTCCGCAGAAAGGTTCCGCACGTCGCCGCACGTCGCCGCACGTCGCCGCACGTCGCCGCACGTCGCCGCACGTCGCCGCACGTCGCCGCACGTCGCCGCTCGTCGCCGCACGCAACATCTTAAAGATGTTGCCGATATTTTTGTCAGGAACGCATAGCGGCGTGCGAAGACGCCGTCCGGCACAGTAAAGCATAGCGCAACTTTTACAGATTTCACGGCTGTTAAAACTATTCAGCCATGTTTTTTTGTATGAATTGGATATTTTCGTGTAAGAACCGAAAGAAGTAAAGATACCTGTACCAGTATCTCTTACCTCTCTTCGCCTGAAAACGTTTTAGCTCCGGCGTTTCAAGTATCTAAAACCGTGCGCACAACCGTGAAATTTCTTGGTGCCATTGTTTGGGTGGCACAAGTCCGTAGCGAGCTCATCTTGCTAGCAGGGAACTTAACACTGTTCAGGAGAAGGCTACGAGAGATTTGGATGGCTTACAAGTAAAGTTGACAAGTTTCTATTGGGGATGGCAAAATTCTGCCTGCCAGGGGTGGCTGAGCTCGACGTGGCGCAATACGTTTGGTGAAGTTCGGGACCGTTCGGTGCCGTCCATCGACGTCCGACGCCGTCCATCGACGTCCGACGCCGTCCATCGACGTCCATCGCCGGCCATCGACGTCCAACGCCGTCCATCGACATCCGACGCCGTCCATCGACGTCCGACGCCGTCCACCGACGTCCAACGCTGTCCATCCACGTCCGACGCCGTGCATCGATGTCCGGCGCCGTCCATCGACGTCCGACGCCGTCCATCGACGTCCGACGCCGTCCATCGACGTCCGACGCCGTCCATCGACGTCCGACGCCGTCCATCGACATCGACATCCAGCGCCGCCCATCGACGTCCGGCGCCGTGCGTTACAGGACGACATCGTACACGAATTACGCACGCACGATAGCGTTCAAAAAACATTTTGCCTATTTACGTCTGTAGTCGACGCTAATAAAGTTTGCTAATTTTCTCAGAACGAGGTACAAAAGTGTTCCCTGTCTACGCAAATTTAGTCAAAACATTTTGCAGTCTGCTACCCGACCAACCGAGGGTCGATAATGCAAGCAGGACGGGGGTCACAGGATGCCGGATCTCCGTCTACGCTGTGACGAGAAAAACGGCTCGTTTACAGGATGCTTCAACGTCATTTCCGGGATCTTAGGGACCGGTAAAGGGTCCTGCTCCCTTCGCTGGTTACCAAATGTAAACCGGGACTACTCGGTTGCAGACTATCTGAAATAAGCATAGAGGCGTGTGAAACGGCTAGAAACATATACATATAGCAAAACGGAAATAGCATTTGGTTTGGTAGTCTGGCATCATAGACAAACCGGTATGTATGCTGAGTATAGGAAGCGAGTACTTGATAGCCTTTAGCCTGGACCTTAGCCAATTGCATGACAAGTGAGAGCAATTACCTCCGCAACGTGTTTTGAATGAAAGTGATTTCAGTTAGAAATGATGAAAAATTCAGAGAACAGTCGAATGGTTTTCTCTGGCTTCGGGGGTTCGGCAAAATATCGACCTTCAGCTGGCTCCGGTTCCGGATCTACTAGGACTATTTTACCCCACATGCAGTTTTCCATTGATCATTGCATAATTGAGTCTAAGCCTAAAAACCTAGGAATAAGCCTAAGCTTCACCTTAAACCTAATCCTAATTTAAACATAAACCTAAGTGTTAGCATAAGCCTTTTTGATTTCGGTCTTGACTTTAAAGCTGGTCCATGTATAGAACAGGGCCGGATCATTTTCCGGAAGGGCTATAATAGAGTAAATTTAAGCTTTAGACTAACAATTTTGCTTAGGCTTAGGCTTAGGATTAGGCTTATGTTTAGGCTTAGGCCTACGCTTAGGAATAGGCTCATCATACGCTTCGGCTTAGGCTTATGAATATGCTTATACTACTGTTCCGGCCCTGTCCTATACATGAGCCTTAAAGCTTATACCCTTCCAAAATTAAATTCTTGCAACGTCACCGCAACATTTTTGCCGATCAAATATTGTCTTGTACATTTTAGTCAAATATCTACTTTTTTTTGTTGCCTGTCACACTTTCGCCTACGGGATGAGATAGCTAGCAGAACTAAAAAACAGCTAACGCTAAAACTCAATTTAAGCCAGTCAAACACAAATAAATCTACCCGCAGCGGTTGCTGTCTCAAGTAATTTAATATACCTCGTGCTTCAGTCTCGGAAGGAAAGGCATTAAAATGATTGGTACATCCAAATGGGGGGTGGCACTATGGTCTACGCCCTTGACAGGGATCATAGCCAAGATTTTTGCACTCAAATGACTTTAGATTTTCCTATTGTATATCTTGCGAGGCCTACTTACACTTTCAGAACCTTCCGGATCTGCCACTGCTCACAGTAGAGTTTTGCCCAAATGCCCAGGTCTTCTTTGAACACCTCAAGGTAAAACTTTTTTGGCATAAATAAATAATGTTTCAACCATAAAATTGAATATTCTACGCTCTCGAAGTTCCGGTTTATGGACTGATGATTTTTTAGTCAAGGTTTTGTGAAATCTCAAGCTGTACACACAAAATAAATTGTCTTAATATTTCAAGACACTGTCGGGTGCTAAAAAACATTTGAAACTTTATTGTTTTCAAATTTAAGACATTATTATTATTAATGTTAACAAATACAAAAATTGGTGTCGAATTGAATTTAAGACATAAATGTGTAAAATGTCACACATTTTTTCGTTGCTACAATTCATTTTGCCTGAATTGTGTTTATTTTAAGTAAATATCAAAAATGTAATTCTGTATAAACAGGTAATGAAAAATGGCTTCGGCTTATAAGTTCACTTATGCATTAGGTTTAGGCTTAGGTTTAGTCTTTGAAATAGATGCATCGTGCTGTTCAAAATAATAAAAATAGTTTGTTACAATTTGGTTACGTCAGAAAAAGTACTGCTTGTAGTACATTCGCTATTATTCATGGCGTTTTGACAATTTTGACCGTAATCTTGGCAGTTACGTTACTGAAAATAAACAACTTTCGCAGGAAACGCATTTTCCTAACTGTAAACTTCAGTGAGTTGATTTAAACTCGGAATGAGTTGAATACTCAGTCTGAGTTAGGACCTTCAGAACTCAGAATTTTGAGTTGATTCAATTCATTCTGAGTTAATTAACAACTCACCCAGAGTCAAATCAACTCAGAGTGAGAATCAATTCAACTCAGAGTTAGTTAATGTTTACTAATATTAATTCAGAAATAACGAACTCGCTAGCTGAACGGAATAATCAACTCATTGGAATTTACAGTGAAGCCTAAGCCTGAGACTAACCGTGTAGCTTATCGTATACTTACATAAGTCCAAGCCTAAGCCTAAGCAAAAATTTACCCAAAGCTTAATCTTACTCTATTGCAGTCCCGCCGAAAAAATGTCGCCTCTGACCAGTGCAGGGGCCCATAAGCTAAAATAGCACTGACAGACCAAATATTGAAATTCAGTTCTAAAATTGCGTTTCGCTTCTCGATCAGTTCGTTTGCGAGAATTTTTTCCAAAAAATATTTTTTTGAATTTGCCGGTCGAAAAGTTTACGCATTTAAACGTCAAAGCAAAAATTGAAAATTGAAAAACATTAAACTTTAGTTTCTACATTTTATAAACCAAAAAAAATAATTTTCAGTAAGCAAACAATGGGTTTTTTATTGGCACATGTAAAGAACTGGGGCGGAACTGTATTATATCAGCATATTCCTAAGTCTAAGCCTAAGCCTAAGTCGAGCAAAAATTAGTCTAACGCTCAAGCGTACTCTTTTCTAGTCCCACAGAAAAATGTTCCGCCCCTGATCTTTATATGGGCCAAAACAATAAACTTCAATTTCTAAATTATAAACCAAAAAAATAGTTTTCAGTATAAGCAAAAAATGGTTTTTTTATTTCACATTTAAGCTGATGATATACACTATTTTTGGAACAAAAAAGGTGCTTATTTTGCACACCAAAACCGTAATTTTGAAGCCTACAAACGCTATTTTCAAGCGTAATTTCGCTAATAATTTAAATATTAATATAATAGCATATACATTAAAAATGTATTTGAAGATAGACTGCTTGATATAGATCCCCAGACATTTCTGAACAAGAAATTCCACGCCTCGAACAGGCTGTAGAATTCGCTTAGAGGTCAAAAAAGTTTTTTCTTGACTCGCAACCCCTTCTCCTCAAAACACTTTTATATGACCCCCCTGAAATGAAATATTGCCCTGGCTACACGTCTGGTCGAATATCTGAAAACTTTCTGCTACAGTAAATGGTAAGCATGCGTGGTAGGTCTTTATGGCACTTTTTTGCTTTCACCCCCCCCCAAAGGAAAACTTTCCACCCAACGAAAAAATATTTAATTTGATTTTCAGGGGGACTGCCGGCAGGCATGAACCTCCAGAAAGTTCAAGGAACCCTCAGCAGGACGGGATGCTGTCGCCCCCTTAACCTCCGCACTAAGCAATGCATTATTGGAACGCTTAATATTTCTAACGAAGTACGGCCAATGTAAAGTACAGGGACGGAACAGTGTGATAAGCATATTCCTAAGCCTAAGCCTAAACCTAAGCGTAAGAATGAGCAGATTCCTAAGTCTACGCCCAAGCCTAAACCTAAGCCAAGCAGAAACTTAGTCTAAAGCTTAAGTTTACTTTTTTATGACCCCACAGAAAAATGTTCCGCTCCTGACTTTGGCTGGGCCAGAAGTAGATTTGAACCGGCTCGTGCAGGGTGTGTGGGGTGAACTGCTACCCCTTGAATGTAAAGCACAAATGTGCCCCCACTACATTGCATATTTAGATGTTTAGAACGTTTTTTGTCTTTTCACAACGAAACCTGCACTGAAATGTTTTCCTTCATTTCAGTTGTGTTCCTAAATTTGCGGATCCGCCGCTGACAGCGGGGCACCTCTAAAAGTAACATGGGCTGATGTTTGTACGATTTAGCGTAAGTATATTTCAATGTAGTTCTTCCTGCTTGGAATGTAAAACGACTTAAGTATATATAGTTC
Source organism: Enoplolaimus lenunculus (assembly GCA_030248215.1). Taxonomy (NCBI): domain Eukaryota; kingdom Metazoa; phylum Nematoda; class Enoplea; order Enoplida; family Thoracostomopsidae; genus Enoplolaimus; species Enoplolaimus lenunculus. The sequence goes on from JASANG010001789.1 coordinate 198,903, forward strand.
GACGGATGGGTGACATTCGATAGAATCTCAGACGGAGACAAGTTAAATCAACTCAATTTCAGGTGGCCAAATCATTAATTTCAGTCTCCTAAACCGAATACAGATCACTATTGGAACAGTTGCATAATAAATAATTATTTTAGAACTGTACGGTTTACGCTGATGACAACTTCAGCATGGCAGATCAATACATCTCTTACAGCGACAAGTAAAAACAAGTGCTTGAAACGAAAATTGAGTTTCGGAAACCCAAAAAACACCAAAATCAAGTTTTGGATATCAGAAATAGAATATTTAACAATTTCTGGATATCCCAATATGAAAAAATATCTGATGCCCATCACTAGTAGGAAAGTAAAGTCGCCTACGGGGTACAAATAATTTTACTAAGGCAAAATAACACGTTTTGGTTCAAATGTATGAGATTGGGTTGTAAGAATAGTATAGGCACATTCCTTAGCATTAGCCTATACACTTCGCTTAAAACCTAGGCGAACAAATTAGTCTAAAGCTTAAGCTTGCTCTATTGCAGTCTCGCGGAATAACGATCCGCCCTTGATATTTGCGTGAGTCCGTTTTGGATCGTTTCAAATAAGTTTCAAGCTAAAACACATCCCAAACAAAATAGTTAATTTGCATTAAATATCATCACTGAACGAAAATAAGTCAAAAATATAACGCTATTTTAAACGTTATTAACGTTTTATACTAAATTTTTCATGATTGCATTTTGAGTGATATTTGTAGGTCGTCTGGATAATGCTGAGAGGAAAGCTGAAAGGTACCGGTTTAGAAATAGCGGCCCATGTATAGAACACGGGCGGATCGTTTTCCGGCGGGGCTGTAATGGAGTCAGGTTAAGCCTTAGATTAAATTTTTTGCTTAGGCTTTTCGGCTTAGGAATATGGTTATACTACTGTTCCGGCTATGTTCTTTACATTTGACGAAATAACAAAGACTAAAATAGTTTTCTTAATTTAATATAGAGCGTAAGTAATGAATTTGCTATTGAACTAGAAATCGAATCTTAGGAAGCAAGTAGATAATTGTACACATTGGTTAAATACGAATTAGCGACCACGAAAAATGTTAATCAAATTACTTCTAAGCATATCTGATGACCCAATTTTAGTTGCTACGTTCAAAATCACAGCCTAAGTAAAAATCAGAGGCAGACAGTTTTTCTGTGCGACTGCAATAGAGTAAGCTTAAGCTTTAGACTAACTTTTTTGCTTGCCTTAGGCTTAGGCTTGGGCTTAGAAATATGCTCATTCTTATGCTAAGGCTTAAGCTTAGGTTTAGGCTTAGGCTTAGAAAAATGCTCATTCTTACGCTTAGGCTTATTCTTAGGCTTAGGCTTAGGCTTAGAAAAATGCTCATTCTTACGCTTAGGCTTATGCTTAGGCTTAGGCTTAGGTATAAGCTTTTTCTTGCGCTTAGGCTTAGGCTTAGGCTTAGGAATATGCTTATAATACTGTTCCTCCCCTGTTCTTTACATTGGCCAAACTCACTACGAACGTAATTCTTGTATAAACAATGTCACGTCAGAAGGGCTTCTAAAAACTCACACTGTCACAATTGCATGCTTACATCTCTACAACTTCCTGATAAGAAAAACGCTCGTAGCAAGAGGCCGAGCCTACGGGGGGATTATTTGGTGCCCATAAATTCCCACCCCTTTGTCAAACGCAAAACAAATTTGACAAATATACCATCGAAGAACGCTTGGAGTACAACGATATCAGTTGGGTCTAGGAGTCAAAATATCGCTGAGTTATATTTACGAAGGCAAAAGTCTTATGCGCCTTATAATAGGACTCAGCCGTTGAAAATCAGAACGCGTAAAGGTGGCGTTATACATGGATGCCGCCCGCCGACAGACGGCACAGCCAGTAGTAATAAATTTATGTTTACGACATTAAAGATAGTAATCTGAAAATATTTTTCGCTTAACCCTTTCTCACATGAATATTTTCTATTTTCCCTGAGACCTACATTTATGCTAGGATTCGAACTCCGGTGACTGGAGTGGGAGGCGTATACCATCACCACTTAGCTATAGGAGCTTGACGCTCGAGCGCGAGGGGCTCTCACGTCTTGTGGTGATTTAGTACTATGTATACGTGTTTCAATCGTTAAACACGGTGCGATGTATACTATTATAACGTATATACACTGCGCTGAGTTGCCCATAGTCAACTCTATGTGAGAACGGGTTAATATACTCGCCATGCGGCAATACACGTGCGTTGTGGTACAGTGTCGGACAGCGCCCGATGCCATCAAAAGTATACCGCCGGCCGAAATAAAGTTCGTACCGTTTTCGAATGGAAACCGGTTGTGTACCGCAAAGCTCAACCTATGAACCTTGATGAACCTTTATTCAGCATTCCCATACTTCTAAAATAAAATTATCTAAGGATTTAATCACAGACCAGAAGTTTTTTTTTTAATTTTACTTCCGTTAACCTGGTTTCATAAAAGTCCGATTCATTAGGTAAAAACCAAAAAGTTAAAATATTAAAAATACATAAATTTTGGCCAGGGATGCTTTGAAAATCCGTTACCAAGGCTTTTATGCCTAAGTCTAGTTGGTATATGTGTATGGTAAGTGTATGTAAAAGCAAAAAAAAACTTCATATACATGTACACATATACCGGTGTAAGTGGTTGCATTGACCACAAGGTGTAGTGGTAGCATGCTTGACACGAGTGCATGAAGGCTGAGGTTCGATTTCCGGCGTGGTCTTTAACTTTGGACAAAATTTCGAATAGGCATTGTGCAGTTCGTATAGGCACAACAAGCTAAAGCCGTACTGAGAGATGTGATAAATAATATTTTGACGATGGCTTTGAAAACAATTATCTCTGTTGACAAATGTTTCATGTGACATTGATTTGCATATAAATTAAATATGAATTTTAACTTACGCCTGAGCTGTAAAGTAACGGGGTCAATGTAAAGAACAGGGACGGAACAGTATTATAAGCATATTCCTAAGCCTAAGCCTAAGCCAGGCAAAAAGTAGTCTAAAGCTTAAGCTTACTCTTTTCTAATCCTACACAAAAACGTTCCGCCCCTGATCTTTACATGTGCCGGAAACAGTCTTGCTTTAGAAACTTAAGCTTATCCCATTTAATCCATATATCTTTTATTGATGCAAATTAGCATTTTAACAAGGTACAAAAGTATAACGTGGCTTAAACTTCCTTTAGCAATTTTTTTGGGTTTTAAACAAGTAATAGAGACGGCATATAGGCCGTTCGTTGAAATAATTTACTAAAACACACTTTTGAAAATTTTAATATTTCAAAATACAAAATCTATTAATATTTGTTTCCCAGCACCAAAAACGCTTCGGTCGATCCCTGCGAACGGCACCAAATTGGTGGTGCAGTAAAATGCTGAAGTCGATTCAATATTAAACGATTGTCGAAGCCAAAATTGTTAACACTCCTACCTTGTTGACCTTCAAAGTCCAATAATAAATGGCCCGGGCCATAAATGGCCTGCGTATACAATAGGGCCAGATCGTTTTGCGGAGGACCAATAATAGAGTAAGTTTAAAGCTTTAGACTAATTATTTCGCTTAGGCTTAGTCTTAGGCTTAGGCTTAGGAATAGGCTCATCTTTACACGTCAGGCTTAGGCTTATGCTTAGGCTTAGGAAAATGCTTATACTACTGTTCCGGCCCTGCTCTATACATTGGCCTAATAAATTATACTCAAACAAGCGTTCGTTCCCATCCTTTCAACAAATACGAGTGTATAAACGCCCATACAAACTTAACGAGATTAAGGTTTTGGCCCAAGCAAGACAGAAATAATAATAATAATAATAATAATAATAATAATAATAATAATAATAATATTTTCGTTGTATTTCTTCAGGGTTTAACCCTGCACCCCCGCTTTTGATATTATCACCACGAATGTATGTCACTTTGATTATAAAAACAAACAAAAATAAAACAGGGGTATACAACTTGAAAGTCTGTTGTCAACGATAAAGTTGACACCAAACGTCATCGTTCGATGGTTGTGGTTGCTGTATTCCTACAATTGCCGCAGACAGAGGGTGACGGTAGAAAATAACGGGGGGGGGGCTGGGAGTAGAAGGTAACAGACTCACAGGCATATTTGTATTTATGGTAGGGAATATTATGGTAAGCGATCCAATCAGATTCTGCTATTTCGATCTCATATCGTTTGACGAATATATGACAATTCGTCGTCGAGCAACTTGTCGGCAGACAGTGTCATAAGCCTAAGTCTAAGCATAACCGCGAACTAAGGTTTATTAAGCGTAAGCTTGTTGGTGAACGACAAAATGTAGAGTCGACGATATTTTGGATTGCAAGATGTCGGTCGACGAGTTGTTGTCGGTCAACGAGTTGTCAGTCGACGAGTTCTCGCTCGACGAGTTGTCGGTCGACGAGTTGTTGTCGATCAACGAGTTGTCGGTCGACGAGTTGTCGCTCGACGAGTTGTCGGTCGACGAGTTGTCTCTCGACGAGTTGTCGGTCGACGAGTTGTCGGTCGACGAGTTGTTGTCTCTCAACGAGTTGTCAATCGACGAGTTGTCGCTCGACGAGTTGTCGGGCATCGCATTGTCGTGATACCATGTTTGAAGCAAAACCTTCTCTTTACGGTGTTCCTCGCTTCGTTCGGGTGCCCGTGCTGGAAAGTGCTGAAGCTAACATGTTCTGGTTAAGGTGGTACTGCACTGTAAATTTCAGCGAGTTGATTTTAATTAAGAATGAGTTGAATCACTCAGTCTGAGTTAGGACATTCAGAACTCAGAATTTTGAGTTGATTCAATTCATTCTGAGATAATTAGCCAACTCCCCCGAAATCAATTCAACTCACAGTGAGAATCAACTCAACTTAGAGTGAGTTTATGTTTTCTGATATTAATTCAGAAACAACCAACTCACTAGCTGAATTGATTAATCAACTCATTGGAATTTACTGTGTGGGAATATATCATTTAACCTGGAACTAAAATTTTAACGCCACATTTTGTATATGGGACTTAAACCAGTTAGTAATAGGTTTTCAAACGAGCGAACTGGAATAACTGCACAGATCAAAATCTACTCAAAATATCAAAAAATTAAATACAGTTCAAAGTTCACTATCACCAGTTGATGAAATATGCAAAATCTATAAACCATTATGATAGGTGCTATACACATTTGAGAATACGTCAATATTTTAGATTTAATATTTTTCACGAATTTAATGCGGGGTCCACGTTATAACCGGGGCATGCGGGACACGGGTAGTCCCATGTTGATTCGACATCAACGTTAAAATTCGGACTCTTATATCGGGTAAACAGACAAAACTCAAATGTCGTATGACATTAGCTTACAAACCACTGCTCTCAAATGATCACTGTGTACAAGGGACGGTATGTCACGTGATGCTGTGGGACATTTATGCGAATATCATATGATATTCCAAAATTTCAACGAATATCATATGATATTTAGCGGAACAATGTAACCTTTGGGTAATAATAAGTGAATAAAACGTTGGACGGCAGCGGCACAAATGTGCTTTAAATACCAAATACACACCTGCAAATCGTTTCCGACAAAAAATCGCTTAGAACCACAGCTTCAAAATTCAAATTTGAAATTCTAGTATCAAATGATATTCAACAGGACAATGTGGGTATGTTACCTCAAGTGTACAGACATTTGAAAGTATGTCATATGATATTCGCAGAAAATACCTCGATATCATATGATATTAAAGTACAAAAGGTGATTCACACATGATAATAGCAGACAAATACCAATTTTTGAATACGATATGGTGTTTATAAGCAGACAAAATGTTGCCCAATAGTCTAATAGGGACAAAACGTGTCCCAAGCTGCCCCGGTTATAACGTGAACTCCGCATAAGATTTGAAATATGATTAACAAAAATGAAAGTAAAATGTTCAAATTTCACTTCTGTAGCATTTCAAAATATATTCAGACAGATGAAGGTCGTTTGAAAGCTTTGGAAGTATTCGTCAAATGTGTACATCACATATTTCCAATTGGTGATAGGTCGAGTAGCTTTCGAACCAGTGAACTGTGGGGTTGAAAATTAGCGCAGTTTTCGAAATTCAATTGGTCCGAATTCTGTGTCGAGTTTCAGATCCGGTTATCAGGTCAAAAATCAGCTTCAGAGGAATCGGTTGCTGTGATTGGTTAAGTTGTGGGGTCCTGTGCCTTTTACCAATATAGATCAGGGACTGACCGTTTCTCCGTTGGACTACTATGGACTAAGATCAAGCTTTTGACTATGTTTTGCTTAGGCTTAGGCTTAGGTTTATAAGAATATGTTTATACTACTGTTACGGCCCTGTTCTTTACATTTATACAACGTTTTTATTGAATCATAAACAATTAACGATATTTTAGAAACAAGAAATTATTCTCAAATGTGTGTAGCATCAATCGGTGACAGGTCTTGTAACTTTCGTACCAGTGAATGTTAAAGATTAGAAATCGGCACATTTTTTGCACATATATTTGTTGAACTTCTGTCTCAATTTTGACTTGAACAATTGCAATAGTTACTGGTTTTGAAAACCTATTACTAACTGATGATAGTTGCTATGCAGATTTGAGAATATGGACAATAGTTTTAACCTTGAAGGATAAAACCAAAAATTAATATCCTTCAAATTTGTTTAATTTCAACGTGGACAGCTACGTCAACTTAAAATGAAATTCTGTCAACACCCGACTGTTGTAGAATTTTTCAAAAATGAAGATAAATTTATTACAATTGAGTCACTTTAACTATTAAAAATGTTCAATTTTGTACATTTTTCGCCACATTTACGCTTATGCTCTTAGGTTTAAACTTAGGCTTATGTTTAAAAAAGGACTAAAATACGCCTAAGCCTTTGCCTAAACCTATGCTTTTGAATAAACTTTTACTAACCATCACTTAAGCCTAAACCATTGTGTTTGCAAAAGAAAATGTGCAAGGCTTTAGGGTTTAAGGATTGCGCTATACTTTTGTTGACGTGCGGCACCGTCCGGCGTCATCCGTTACCGTGCGGTATCGTACGCAACTAACTCACGTACGATAACTTATAATACGAACGGTGACAGACCGCACCGTACGGGTGACGTACGGTGACGGACAGCGTCGTACGGATGATGTACGGTGACGGACGGCGCCGGACGTCAAGTATAGCGCAATCCTACCAGTCGGCCGTAATTCAAATTAAAAATAACACTAAAACGAACAACAAAAACACTAAAATAAACAAAAAAGAAACAATTTTAACTTCACGGTTGATAAGGGGGTCCCACAGGAATCTGTTCCCTCTTTAAATAATTTTTGTTCCACAAAAACGTTTTGGCTTTGTAAATTATGCCAAGTTTGTGCCTGATCCATTGAATTCGTTGCCACTACCAGAGCGCGTTTCCCTTGACAAGTTACATTCGGAATCTTTAGTAAAGACAACAAAACGTTTTATAGAGGGGGCATGAAACGTTGACATCTTTCGACGCAGTAGAAAAATTTTTGGGCTCTGAGGATGAGCCAGAAGGATCTATAATTGGGTGACGGATTCGCGCCATTCCGTAGTTTCGGTCCTGAACATTTATTGGCGCCCGCTATGCTCAAAACAGTATTCATTGTTTTGTATTCTGGTAAAGAATCGGTGTCCGTTCTCGTTAATATGAGAACCCATGAAATCTGAGGTCGCAAGGCTAGTACCTATGTATAAGCATATTCCTAAGCCTAAACCTCATGAGGAATTTACGTTACCCTCAGCGTGCGGCGCCTATAACTAAATACAAGCCTAAGTAAAAAATCCGTTTAAAACTTGAACCTACTCCATGGCAACCTAATGGAATAACAGTCCGATATTTTAGGTTCAAATGGGCTCATTGGAAGGTCCGGCCTTTTTGGTTCTGTACGTTTGTGACCCACAAAAATTCGAACGAACCCAAATTACACAATCTGCTGGTCGATATGTCTGGTATAAAGTGTCGCAAACGCGGCTGCAGACACACAAATAAACATCGGAACAACAACAAGCAATCCAATCATGTACCAGTCAGCCTTGCCGGCGACTAATCGACTCCAACCGATACAAAAAGGGGTCGACGAACACGACCCCCATGCGGTAGTATTTTGATTAGACTTTTTGCCCGTTGACGCAAACCACGGATAAAAGCTGCTCGCTGCTGGAGTAAATACTTGCGCTTCGGGTACGGGATTTTGAGCAGCATTCAGTGAAGTTTCAATTGGCTTTGAAGGCGATTGGTTCAAGTTTGTTGAGCTGAACGGGATCGGTGTTGCTGCTGAAGAGGGTACTGTAGCGGGACTGTAAGGAGTATAGGATATGGGGTCGATGGAAATTGAAGTTCCCAACGGGGGACTTATTGGCGAAGGTGTAGATATATTTTGAACGGATGGAACAGACGTCTCCGCTTGAGTATGTTTGAGCTTTGAAGGCATCGACAATATCTGCGAACTTGTAAGCTTCTATAAAAAATCTTGCTGTTAAATTTAGCGTCAGAATTTAAGGGTTGCGCTATATTTGACTGTGTTGGACGTCGCCGCGCGTCGCTACGCGTTGATTAACAAAAATATAGGCAAAATTTATTTAGTCGCGTGTGACACTTTTTAATAAATAAATTTTATTGTGCCGCGCACCGGCGCGCGGCGGCGTACGACGGCGCGCGGCGGCGTACGACGGCGCGCGGCAACGCCCGTCGGCGCGCGGCGGCGCCCGTCGACGCGCGGTGAGTATAGGGCAACCCTAAAGCCGTTGATACACAGTTGGTTCATAAAATTTTTAGATGAATCTTGGTGAGTTGATCAACTCAGAATAAATGGAATTAACTCAAAATTTTGCGTTCTGATAGCCGTAACTCAGATTGAGTGATCGATTAACTCATTCTGAGTTAAAATCAACTCACTGAAATTTACAGTGTATGACAAGAGTGTGCAACTGCGTATATTCTGTGTCGAAAAGAATTGTACCCAGCGGACGTTGCGTTTATGGCCTACACTCCCATATTTAGGGGGTGCTTTAAAACACGAAATTGACGAAAGATGCTAATCAAATGCATGGTAAAAATGAACCGCTTACATGTTTAACCTCATTATCATTTCGTCTTCTGTTTTGTGTGTTATGGTTATATTTTAAGAAGTTGCACACTCTTGTCTAAAAAGTGATATCATTGGTCAAACTAAGCGGTAACAAGTTTTATTCTATAAATTGCGGCGGAAGAGGGGGTAAAGAACAAAGGACCCCTCACACAGTCCCCTTGATCGGCGCATGTATTTTGAGTATAATTTACCATCTTAAAATACCGAAACAGCTCCTGTGTATCAGCGCCCAGTGGAAAATTTCAATTATTTTGACTGTAAAGTTTGGCAAAATATCTTCACATCCAATTCAAGTTCATTGCCAATACAACACATTTTGAACGCTAAATGATTTAAGTCGACTATACGACAAATTAGCAGTACTTGCTGACGGGTGAAACGAAATATTTTCCGAGGGGTCGGGCAAAATGTTCTTTAAGACGGCGACTCGAGTAAAGATCACGGCCGGAACGATTTTCTGCCGGACTGCAATAGAACAGGATTAAGGTTTAGACTAATTTATTGCTTAGGCTTAGACTTAGGTATAAGTTCATTGTTACGCTTAGACTTAAGTTCATTGTTACGCTTAGGCTTAGGCTTAAGCTTAGGAATATGGTCATACTACTGTTACAGCCATGTTCTATACATTGGCCAAGAAGGCTGACGCCGGCTCCCCAGCTGCCTCTGACTACAGGAATGCTTACGTTCTCGGGTACGTTGCCGTCGTAGTTTTTGTTTCGCCATTTAGATTTGACATATCCTTGTACCGTTTCGTATTCATTCACACGGACTGTTCGAATATTTAGTTTTTCTAAAACAACACTAATTAGAAATAGGATATTCTTCAAACTTTTCAACTAAGTTCCGCTACAGATTCGGAGACCCTAAAGCTCAGATAAACCAGTTTGATATAGCAACCACACAGACACAAAGTCAAGCAAGCATAAGCGAACGTTTTAGCTAAACTCTGGTAGGTTTAGGCTTAGGCTTAGCGTTAGGTTTAAAGTTATGTTGTGTTTCGGACGAAATAACTGTAATATATCTAAAAAAGATTAAAGATCAGGGAAGAAATAAAACAAATTTTTACCTTGATTCAGCAACGGAACCAATTCTGGCAAAAATTTGCTGACATCATCCCCAAATGATGGCCTAAGCCTAAGTTTAAGCGTAAACCTTATAAATAACTGCTATTTAGCAAGCTCTTCGCCACGTTTCTCGTTTTCACGCCACAGTGAAAAAGTTTTGCATAGGTTTAGGTTTAGGCTTAGGCTTATACTACTGTTACAGCTCTCAACTAAGCGTGATCGATTCGAAAGGGGGGGGCTGTTCCATTGCGGGGGACCTACAAAAATGCTAATTTTTTGCCCTTTACTACCAATTTCTGGTTACATAGCTAATATAAACAGATTATTTCTTACCGGACAAACCGTTTATTACGCATAATATCACTGTCAAATACACCGGTAGGAAGAACATTTGAAACTGAAGTCTTGAGACAATTTGCACATTTTATAAATGTAAACTAATTGTAATAGGTTATTTTTCAGCGTTGCTACATACTAACTCCTTTATAAACCATATAACCAAATATTATATATATAAATAAATAAATAAATATATATATTTATATATATTTATATATAACCAATATATATCATATATTATATATAATACAAAATGGTGAATAGAAAAAATAAAATATATTGGTAATAGCAAGAGTGGATGATCACTCTTTATAACAAGAGTGTGCAACTGGGTGCATTCTGTGTATTAAAGAATGTATCCGGCACGCGTTGCGTTTTTGACCTACCCCTTATTTGGGGGGGAACGTTGAACCAATATTTTAAATTTTAGCTAAAGTCACTCCGATTATATTTTAACTCCTATGTTTGCTATGTAGATTAAGTGGTGACTACCCCCCAAATCAGGGGGGTCGAGCAAAAATCCAACGCGTGCTTGTACACTTTGTGCCATGCACTAGCACATCAGTTAGACACTCTTCTGCAAGTGGACATCATCCACTCTTGGAATTGTCGGTTTAGTTCACTAAGGCCTGCTAAATTTAAAAAGGTATGGAAAAACAAACTCCAGCCAGTCATAGGTCATAGTTTATGGTTATCAACAGGGTCAGTATTCTCAAACGTGTGTAGCGCCTATTACCAGTTGGTGATAAGTCTTGTAACTTTCAAACCTGTTCGGTAGTAATCCGTAATTAATTGAAGCTTCTACGTTAAACCTTTTTAGATACTGCTCATATTAGAAAGATCATTGTGTAACGTCTTGAAACTGGTTGTATAAACAGGGAAATTAGGGGAATAACCAACAGAAATTTATGAAGAATCAAGAAAATCCTTCAAATAAATGACATTTGACCAGTAAAACAGCTCAAGGGCAAAAACTTCAACTTTTTTAGGCGAGGGTACAAAATGGTTTTTGTAAGGGAACAGGGGTTGAACCGTTGGGTCCGCTCTAGCTACAGACTAGAATTCCTCCATGAAGCGCTTCTAGTGTCTGTACAACATGAAAACATGCTGAATATCATTGAAAACCAGGTATATGCAAATTAATAAGCTTAAATACAAGACATACCTGAATAAAAACAAACACGTAGTACCAATTGTGAATCAAATTTGGTCAACTATTTGGCTTATTTCTGTCTTCTTAAGTAGCCTAAAGCCAGTGCACGAGGCTTTGTCAGCTTGGGGTCTGGAACTAATGGTCACAGTGCAACGAAAACCTGAATTGGTTCATCATTGTACTCTTGGCATTCAGATGTATCGAAATTTCTAGATGCCACCGCTAATAAGTGAGCCGGACGCAATCGGAGGTGAAAAATACCGGAGACGGATGTCAACAAAATTTACCGGTGAAGCGCCTGGGGGTGAAGCGAATTTATGTAGCTGAAATATTGTTTACTTTGTTAATTTTAGCAAATATCTGTGGAATATTGCCAATTATTTTGGTTTTAGCGTTATTTGTTCAGATATATCGACAATTTGGATGTGAAAAATACCGGAGGCGGAGGTCAACAAAATTTACCCGAAAAGCGCCCGGAGGTGAAGCGAGTTTATGTAGCTGAAATATTGTTTACTTTGTTAATTTTAGCAAGTATCCATGTAATATGGTCAACTAATTTTGTTTTAGAGTTATCTGTTCAGATATCTCGACAATGTCTCAAAATAGGTCAAAAGTCGCTGCCAAATGCACCGAACAATGCATTTTTGCAAAACTGTCGAAAACGTCAAATTGACGGAACCTCCGGCAAAATTTTTGCCGGAACCTATCCCGGAGATTGGACGCGAGACGCAGGTCGAGTTTTCGAAAAAACCGAAGCCGGAGGCAAACTTCCGGTAATACGCTAAGCACTTAGACTTAGCATTGGGCTGAGTCTTAGGTTGTTTGGGACAATTTCTGAACAAATTGCTGTGCTCAACACCGCTCTGCGACAAATATAACGCCACCCGAAACGTATTGGTTCAGTATGCTACGGGTTAACAACCCAGCTTAAAACCTCGGTGAACAGTCAAAAACAATTTTGTGTTATTTGCATTGGGATAAACCTAAGATCGTATGTCGCCAAGGAAAACGCTTTGGGGTCAAATGGGACGGAACAGTGTTATAAGCATATTCCTAAGTCTAAGCCTAAGCTTAAGCCAAAACATAGAGTATAAGAATGAGCATATTGCAAAGCCTAAGCCTAGGCCTAAACCTAAGCCAAGCAAAACATAAGTCTAAACCTTAAGCTTCCGAACTGTATCCGGTTCTATAAAATGATTTGTTAAGCGTCAAGTCCGAGTGGAATTATATTTGCCGATCTGTAAGATTTAAGAATTTACACAGGCTAAAAAATTGCTTAAACACAAGGGTGCAACCGGATATCCGTTTTTTGTTTCCGGTAAAAATCGGTGCCCGTTTCCGTTTCCGTTACAGAAGCAAAGAAAATTCTGTTATTCTGCGTTCAAAATTAACTATAAATCACGTATATGTTTCGCAATTTTTCGTTACAGATAGGCTGTAATAATTGGTTGGAAATGAGAAATATAAATTACAAAATTCATCAAAAATCTTAAAAATTACGATGTATACGCAATTTTTTGTTGAAATTTTTTGAAAGACCGGTGCATATATGCACTCGTCAATTATGTTTGATTGAAAAATAAAACATTTTGGAAATTTTTAAACTTCCATATCCGTTTTCCGTTTCCGTTATTTTTACTATTAGTTCACACCATGTCATATACGCTCCGGAAATAAAATTTTGGCTATGCTCGTGGCGGCCAATGTAAAAAACAGGACCGGAACAGTATTATAAGCCTATTCCAAAGCCTAAGCCTAAGCCTAAGCCTCAGCCTAAGCGTTAGAATGAGTTTATTCCTAAGCCTAAGTCTAAGCGTAAAAATGAGTTTATTCCTAGCCTAAGCCTACGCCTAAGCCTAAGCCAACCAAAAAACTAGTCTAAAGCTTAAGCTTACTCTATTGCAGTCCCACAGAAAAACGTTCCGCCGCTGATCTCTACATGGGCCCTCGTGGCCGTCAGGTGCAAGCAACTATTGATTAACGGTCCTGTTTTTTACATTCGCCGCCACGAGCATAGCCAAAATTTTATTTCCGGAGCCATTCTTATACTCAATGTTTTGGCCAAATTGCGTTGTATAAAAATTAGTCTTATAATTTCCCTACGATTGTCTTTTGTTTTCACAAAGTTTATGAAATTTGAAACTTTTCAACAACAAATCACCGTAAACAATTTATCTTTTGACTGAAATGAAGTCTACGGAAAATTGATGAAACATAAATCTTGTGATTCAAAATGTAGCAGCTCACATGCTTACATGTCTATGCTTATCGTCGCAAGCAGTGAAAATAATGTAAAATTTGAGAATATCTTTGGTTTATTGAACGCACAAGAATGCTTCTTTGACATTACGGTCCATGTAAAGATCAGGGGCGGAACGTTTGTTTGTGAGACAGCAATGGAGTAAGCTTAAGCTTTAGACTATTTTTTTGCTCGGATTAGGCTTAGGCTTATGCTTAGGAATACGCTCATTGTTACGCTTAGGCTCATGCTTAGGCTTAGGCACAGTAATATGCTCATTCTTACGCTTAGGTTTCGGCTTATGCTTAGGCTTAGGAATATGCCCATTCTTACGCTTAGGTTTCGGCTTATGCTTAGACTTAGGAATATGCTTATAATACTGTTCCGCCCCTGTTCTTTACGTTTGCCGACATTACCAAGACTCCATGATACAAGAGTGTACAACTCTTGGTGTTTCGCAAAGTACGAAATGTACCACTGGGCGTTGCATTTTTAACCGACACTCCTTATTTAGAAGGAAGGTCGCTGTCACATAAAATAGCCCTAAATTAAACTAAAACAGAGCATATTTGATACTCCCGGTGGTACATTATGTACCATGTGGGATCCCAAGAGTTGCACACTCTTGTCGTTATCCACTCTTGTTTTGAGTAATTAATCACTGTACTGAATTTATCTAAATCCAGGAGGCATTTACTCGATCTCATTAGGATAATTGACGTTTAGAGACTCAAATTAGTGTTTAGAGACTCTATTCGCTTACGGACTCTTATAAAGGATACGGACTCTTATTGATTGGTACTCAAAATGGGGACCCTCCTCTTATTACCCCCTCTTATTCGGGTCACTACAGTACAAAGAGTAGACATCTGTTTGTACTCCAGAGCCTTTCTTTAGTTAGATCTGGCTTAAGTTAAAAGTGAACACAATTTACAATTATTTATTAGTCAGAAATTTTTAGTGATAAAATGGTGAGGTTCGTATCTTTCAATTTGTCCCCTAACAAATTGTTTGTAATACAACGATAAGCACCATAACTTACAATTGTTATCCCCTCAGACAATTTTTGCTCAAAAATTGCATTTCATAACATTTGCCAGCCCCCCTCGTCACAAATTTCTGTATCCGCCGCTGATATAAAGTCACTACTTCGTAGCGCAAACCAATTAATAACAATTGAACTTTATTAAGTTGAACAGCATTTAAAACTGCTATGATATACAACGCTTCGGGCGTTGAAATATTCCTTATCTGTGTATTCAAATCATTGTTTGCACATATCAGCGACTTTAAATGGGAATAATGCAGGATATATTTCAGTTATTTGATCATCGAGAATGGCATATTAAGTTACTGTATTGACCCGAATACGAGGGTGACTGATATTTTTTGACCTCTTCAGAGGGAAACCTCCTTGTTATTCGGTTACGGAGTGTTATTTATTTTTAACCCACGCTCCGCCTTCCTTCGTTACTGACATTTATCTGGTATTATAGCGATTCGTTAAAATACCAAGAAGAACCTATCGGTAAGAAATTGTGGTTAAATTCCGAGGGTAAATCGTCTGCTAAAGCCAATCTCGGGGTAATTCGTATACTGCAAAAATGGTGAGTCAAATTGACTCTTTCCGAAATAGGCTTTTTCAGACTACACAAATTGAGTCAAATTGGACTCTGCCAGAGTCAATCTCGGCTCGCCGGAAAAGTCTATTTCGGAGAGAGTCAATTTGACTCACCATTTTCTGCAGTGTAGTCTTAGGGTGGCGCTATACTTATCGTGCAGCTCCGTTCGCTACTATACAGTATCGTAGGTGGATAACTCACGTACGATACCGCACGGTGACGTACGGTAACGGACGGTGAGGGACGGATCCTGACGTCATCAAAACTATAGCGCCACCCTAAGGGTGCTACTCCACCGTGTATGATTCAAACAAATTTTTGGAAAGATTCGTAAAAATTAGCCAAAATTTTGTTTTCTTCAAAAATAAACTCAAAGGAATCGAATTTCAAATTGTGAAAATACAATTTTAACATCAGTTTCTTGCATAATCTATTTTCTATTCTATCTGAGACTCAATTCCAAGTTGGAATTTCAATGAATGACTCTGAGATGGACGTGAATTCTCCATCACCGCTCGACTCAGAGCATAAAACGCTCCAATCTGATGGTGCTCTCGAGTCGTTGCGGCGATAATTATTTACTGCGCATACGTGTAATAATTGTTAACCACCGAGTGTTGCGTATTATGGCACACCGTTAGTGCAGTATATTGTAATTTTCCGTCAAGTTTCAGAGTAAAAATTCGACAAATGATAGTTTAACCTGCTTTATTCTCGGGTTCAAACTAATTTTGCCGGCTACTAAAATGAAATTCAGTCGACGCTCTAACAACTAACGATGGCGCTTTACCTTTGATGACGTCCGGCGCTGTTCGTCACCGTCCGACACCGGTTCCATAACGCGCATATATTGCCGTATGGCACAGCAAATCAATTTGTAAACAAAAACCTTTGACTACCGACGCCGACCGACAGGTATAGCACCGCCCTAGACTGAGTTTGATAATTTTGTATTTTAGCTTAAATCTTAGCATACAAAATGTCTAAACTATACTTAATATTTTCCCTTCTACTATTAGCTCATATACCACACCTCCTTCGAGCCCAAGATATGAGTCTACCTGAAATCCTTGAATCCTACGCTCGGAACGAGACCGATCCTCAATCAAAACCAGCCATTAAGGCGCGGTGGACCCGAAAAGGCCTTGACTACGCGAGTTATGTTGGGGTCAGCGTGTTGAGCGATAAAATCGCCAAACTAACCATTCCAGATTTCAGTCGGTCCGTTGGAGGCGTTGGCAAAGGTCACATCGCGGCATCGAAAATGAAAATTGCTCATTTTAAGCCGTTGAAAATATGGTAAGTTGAGCCAAATGTTGTTTATTATCATTTTAAGCTGCGTAACAACCTCTTTTTAGACAGGAGTAAAAATGTCATAATACAATCACACGCCAAAATAATATATTGTAACGCGGATCGCATGCGTTCGTGGCCAGGGGTCAGGGCAAGGCGACTCAGCACCTCTGGAAAGATTTTGACCCCGTGAGAAAATGTTCAACCTTCGACCTTGGGTCACCAAATTCCCTCACATACTCCTCCTGAAGACTTGTTAGTCCAGTACTAGTAAGGTGAGCTGGCTACTCGCTTGGTCTCGCCAGATCTATTTCACTTGAAAGGGTTATCGGATTTTGAGTAAGAAAACTAAATATGTTGAATTGATGAAGTATTTTAGCCATCATTTTTTTAAGAACGCCGCCCTATTTACTCACGGTACAGCATTATACCTACAGTTTTTAACCATCCTTTCACAAGCTTAGGGAATACGCTTATATAGTTTTATAATTATTATTTTTACGCTGAGTCTTAGACTTAGTCTAATGTCATTTAATTTAAACCGTAAGGTTTACTGTTTAA